>CAIGRB010000200.1:18514-31160 GCA_903798255.1 Fraxinus quadrangulata | reverse complement strand
TATTGCTTTTTGATAAAGGAACTTAAACTTAATGGAAAGTAATACACATGTATGATATAATACATTATTATAGTTCTTTAAAAGTTCCCATTGTTTGTCCGAAAATAGATTTTAAGTTCAAATATTATGAATTTCTCTTCTTGTTTAATGTGCCTTTCACATTTTGGTTCTACTTGGAACCTTGTCACTTGGTGCATGTCACATGGGGCACAAATGCAGTTACCTTTTTTGCGTTAAAAAGATATCTATCATCAACAAGATCCCTTTCATGAAAATTATTTTGATTTGATGAAATTTAGAAAGTTTTTAGTGCGTGGAAAGCAAAACCATCTAAGTAGATTGAATGTTTGCGTTTTCTCGTGCACCCACAAGCATTCTCAATGAAAATATTTGATGCGTATACGTTTGTGTATGTATGTATATATAATGAATTGTCTTGTGACATTTTATTTCATATGTTCTAATCAATATTTTTTGTCATCAAAAATTTAATTTTTTTTCATTTCTTTTCAGGAAGAAATTGGGAGCCCACTTGGTGCTCAAATTTTGGAATTTTGCGAGTCTGAATTATTTCCAGAAACTCTACAAAATTCTGAAGTTGCTTCAAGCTCAAATTGCTGCTATGAAGAACACTCTTCATATCCAGCAAATCTTTCCATTACTACAGATATGAGTAATTTCACCAGTGCCATGAATCTTACTCTACAGCATGACATGAAGCCGGTGGCAGCTGCCATGACGGCCACCCCCTCTGCCCCCTTCACGACCAGCCCTTCCGAGCCCACTGTCACCTCCACTATCTCCCCCACCAACACTAAAAACAACGGCAACTTCTCGATAATATTCGACTCTGCTGAAGATATTGATAACGATATTTCTGCATCCATAGATTTCACCCTTTCTCCAACCTTTTCAGTTCCTCAATACTTCAACAACAACAACAATAATCAAGAACAATTTGATTTTTTGTCGCTGAATAACCAGATTTCTGCTGGAGATGTTGTGGATGGATCAATCTCTCACTACCCTCCTGACCCACCACCTCTGGTGTCACTCCTGGGGCCTCCGCCACTGCCACTGGCATACAATGAAGAATGCTTATCTTCTATGCCATGTTACATGCGGTTGAGTTCTTCTTCTCCTTCCTGCGGAATTATGGATCCAATTATGGGACAGTACCTTCCTGCAGGCAACATGAATCCGCCATTTTCTACTGAAAATTCTGGGATTCTCACTGGGAGTAGTTTGCTTATGGGAACTGAACTTCAACATCAAGAACCGGATTTCCAGGGTGATAATGGTGGACTCTTCCTCCCTAACACCATATCAAGGCTCTTTAACTGCTCTAGTGATCTTCAGGTACAGTATAACTGTACCTACGTCCAGTCCTCTCTGTAATATATTAAAATTAATATATTATTTATGTTCTCATTTTTGTTTTTAAGGCACTTAATAACGAGAACCAGCATATGGCCCATGGAGATCCAAATTCTACTCCTTTGGCACCAGAGATTTCGAGCTTGGAAGATTCTACTTTCAAGGTGGGCAAACTCTCCGTTGAAGAAAGGAAAAAGAAAATCCATAGATACATGAAGAAAAGAAATGAAAGGAATTTCAGTAAGAAAATTAAGGTCTCTCTCTCAATCTCTCTACTTTGGCTTTCGTTTGGCAAAAATTATAAATCAATTATAAATTATTAAACTTCATTTTCAACCACTCACAATGGGTACTTATCCATCACTCTTTTTCATATATTTATGCCACTATTTGGTACATATTAAAATTTTCTTTTTTATTCTTCTACTCATTTTCAATCACTCACAATGGGTACTTGTCCATCACTCTTTTTTATATATTTATGCAACTGTTTGGTACACATTAAAATTTTCATTTTCATTCTTATACTCATTTTCAACCAAACATTCTTTAATAAAATAATATTTTACATCACATCAATAACTTTTCTTTCTTTTTCAACTACACATTCTCCAGCAATCTACTATTTCAGAATATATTCTTCCAAAATAATGAGGCTCAAATACAGCCTATTATATAACTTAAACCGTGTATAAAATCCTCCCATCCCAAACGGAGGCTTAATGAAGTAATTGCATGTATATGTATGCATTTAAGTGTTAATGCATATGACATATTGTCATGTATGCATGCCCATGTCTCTATTTTTATCACCTAGTATTGTGACGATAAACGTGCAGCAAAGTCGTGAAACCCATATAGAGCATTTAAGGTATCTATAGTAAATTAACTTGGCAAAACTAAGGCTATTGACTCGGTTAGTTTAAGGTTTTACGTATTTTTATCTCAAATGAACAGACTACCGGATTAATAGGAAGCCCTTTCTTTTCTCAAATTCATTTTTATTTCAATCGGGAACCTTCCAGTGCGACTGAGACCACAAGAATCCTTTTTAGAATAAAATTCCACATCAACATGTATTGAAAGGACAAGACTAGACTTTATTAAGGAAAATATTCAAATGAAAAATTGGGTTGATTGTCTTGTAGTCCTATTTACCGTGGCCTATAAGACATTGTTTTCAAAGGAAAAAAATGTTAATAAAGTTAATAAATAAATAAATATATAAATGTTTACACAATTAAAAACAATAAGTCAATTTTTAATTATTTCTAGATGGTTAATCAAACAAGTCAATTTCCATAAGTTTGAATAACGCAGTAATAAAGAAAACAATAAATAACAAATACCAATATGATGACGGAAAAATCATAATTGGGTAAAAACTCCGGGATCAAGCCAGTTACTTTCACTATAGACAATACGGAGTGAGTTACAGTCAGATGTTATCTAGTCAACTCCACTAGACTTGCCGATCTATTTCCTGCTAACTCCAAGGTTTGCTCCAAGACCTGCTCCAATATCTTCTGTAATTGTTTCTTCCCAGTGGAATTTTAAGAACCTGCTACAAGGCCTTGTGCTCTTCCTGCGCTTGTAGTCCAACCTCTATCAACCTCCAACAACCTGTGAAGTTCAACTGAGAAAGTACATTCCTAAGGATGTTTAGGAAGTAGGTGTTTTGAATTCTTCAATTTGATATTTTCTCAAAGTGTGGTTGAATGTGTGTTTTGAATTCTTCAATTTGATATTTTCACATAGAGAGGTTGAATGATCTCAAGAATCAAAATGATTAATCACAAAGGAGAAATCTGTTCTGAGATCTCTAAAGAATGATATCAGGCAAAAGAATAATAATCAATCACCCCTTAATTTTGTCCAATGATTTCGATATTTATAAGAGAGGGTAATTGAGTTGAATATGTTGGAAAAATCTGTTTAAAAACGTAAATTATGATTTTTCGGATCGATTTATCGTTCAACCTAGAAGATGGCGACATGCAAGCGACACACTGTCGCTCAAGCAAGAGCTCAGTGACAGGCGGGAGACAAGCATTTTGTTTTTTTCGCTCAAGCAGTGTCCAGGCAATATGCTAGCGAAAATGCGGCGCCGTATTTCTCCTCTTTTCATGCTCAAACTCTAGACCTCATAACCTAATTTATACAAATTATACCCTAGGTCAATGACTTTTACAATACGTTACAAATTAATCATTTTATCCACATAATTTTCAACACTAAAAACCTAACAAATCATTTAAACATGTTTGCAGAGAAAATATGCATACAATATCGTTTATAGGAATTGACAAATATAGTTTGGTCAAATATATTTGCAGTATGCGTGTCGGAAAACACTTGCAGACAGCAGGCCTCGTGTTAGAGGAAGGTTTGCAAAGAATGATGAACTTGGAGAGGCTGCAAGAACTGCTAGTAGCAACCATGAAGAAGACACAGATGAAGATGTAAGTCTGTTTGCAACTCAGATCCCTTACCACCAAGACAAGGTAGAATTGCAACATAACCTTCTTCTTACCATGTTTCTTCTCCTCCACCTCATGCTCCCCACCCCAGTGCCCTATCCCCGACAACAACAACATTCACGGAATGTTTGATTTGTATTACTCGACATGACATGCCTCAACATTAACTTATGTTTCGTTCTTACATTATCCAATGTTATATAGTGTATTTTCATATGAACCTAATAACTCAATGTCTTATTTGTACATTCAACGTGAGTGATTTTTTTAAAAGTATTTTTTATTCGGCATGTAGGTGATGGTGAAAGAAGAGGATATAGTAGACTCTTCAGACATATTTGCACACTTAAGTGGTGTAAATTCTTTCAAATGCAACTATCCCATTCAATCTTGGATTTGATTTTCTGAGAAGTGAATCCTCTCCAGCAATTTTGCAGGACCCACCATCAACCAACTGCCTCACTCAGCAGCATTATTTCAAAATCTTAAAATAGTAGAGAAATGAATAATTGGGTCATTACTCTATTTACTCAGTAATGGTTATTTTTATAGTTATTATTCAAAAGTTGAATAATAGTGTATAATTTTTGTATATACTCCTTTATGTCTGACATTATACACAACTCTACCATTGAAATCTGCAATAGTACAAATGGAACAGAGTTCAAGTTGTTATTGTTTAACTAAGTTGTAGTTGGTAGTTTATTTCCTTTTTAATCTTATTTAGGTTTTTAATAGATAAATTGATTTTGTTGTTTATTTGAGGATGTTTATAGACAATATGTAGTTCTCTTAATTGGCAGGGCACATATATAATATGT
Organism: Fraxinus quadrangulata; assembly: GCA_903798255.1. Classification (NCBI taxonomy): domain Eukaryota; kingdom Viridiplantae; phylum Streptophyta; class Magnoliopsida; order Lamiales; family Oleaceae; genus Fraxinus; species Fraxinus quadrangulata. The sequence goes on along the minus strand of CAIGRB010000200.1, from coordinate 26,482 downwards.
GTGTGATATATATACTTAGGAGAATTGGAGTTCGTCTTTTTCTTTTGATGGGAAAGAAGGGCATTCTCTTCAGGGGCGGACGCAAACATTTTTAGTTGGAGGCACAATCAAAACATGTACAAATCAAATACTTTGTTCTTGATTTTCTAATGATTCATACTTGACCTGAGCAAATAAGATTCACATTTAAAAAACATTTCTTCATTAATGTTTTGCTCATCATTTTTATTCATTTTATTTCGAACATACATTCTATTAATATTTTGCTCATCATTATAAAATGCACATTTACGCTTAAAAAATTTATAGTGTATTTTATACAAACGATCAATTCAAGTAATCAAAAGGGAAAAAAATATAACAAACATTTAATACTAATAATCAATTAAATAAGCACATTTCGTTAAATATTAGTTAAATTGGATATAATCAGTTTAGACACATTCTATATACATATTTTGATTGGATAAAAGGAAAATTTAGGTTCTAATTAGTTGAAAATTTGATTGAAAAGTAAAGATTTGTAGTAGATGTGATAAGTTGTAAAGAAATTATAAACAAATTTTAAAAAATTAGAATGATTAAAGTTTTGGTAAAAAGCGTGAGGGAGAAAGTAAGAGAGCAAGAGAAAAGAGAAAAAAAATTCAAATTTATTATGATTTTGCCCTTATTTGGTGGGGGATTAAAATCAACTATTTAATAAATATTGATTAAAGCTGAAAAGTTATGGATTCCATGAAATATGTTATTAAAATTAATTATTAACTTTGATTTAGATTAAAAATTAGATGTCAATCGATATCAAAAACACTTTATTAAAAAAAATAAAAAAAATCTCAAACGTTGTGGGGTCACGTGACCCGTGAGGACCTGTGGGTCCACCAGTGATTGTCTTTATTTCAAAAAGTGTGTACAAACCCTTATGTGACATTTCACTTCTTCCCTTGGCCATTTTGAAATAATCATTTGCTTTAGTTTTACTTTGATTGCTCTAGCATAAAGATAGAGATCATTTCTAGCTATGATGTAGTGATTGCTGAAATTCAAACACGAGAAATGCACATCGCCTTTACTTGACTCCGTCTTAGAATTGACGAAAATTATAATACCTTAGTTCCTAATTTTATGGGAGTGAAATATGGAACACAACATAACGTGAAGAAGAAAATGGTGAACAAAAAACAAGAATGTTTTTAAAAGGTCATTTTTCACATAGATGAAATGAAAAAGAATTTTTGGTTTTAAATGTCTCTCTCTCTTTTTTTTTAATAGTATTCGAGAACTTTTCTCAATCAACATCACTTATGACAGAGGAATACTGTGAAAACAAAACAAACATAAGAACTAAATAGCCATAAAAGGCACTAACCAAGCAAGTAAAGCTAACAAATCAACCCACTACTATGGCCTAATGTTGGGAAAACCAAGTTTATCAATACGAATAATACCTTTTAACAAATTTGGTATTTGATCTAGATGCATATATCTCACCATGAGACCATCCGCCCTTTGAGGGTCTAGAAGATCTGTTGCTCTATCTACTTATCTATACTGATGAGAGACATTGAAATTGATACCGCTAATCAACTCTAGTAGCTCATCCTAATAATCCCACAAATACCAAACCTCGCATAAACGGTTTGTCAATCATTTTACTAGTAATCGGGAGTGAGGTTACTAGTGGATGCTTAGCAAAGCTTAAAAAGTTTACTTAAAAGAAAGTATATTGCATAGCAAAAGTAATGTTGAAGTTTGGCTTTGATAAGAAATGGATATATAAAGTGGAAAAGAGAATCGATTTTTGTTTGTTCTCCGTGCTTATTAAGAAGGCAGTCGGAGTTCAAATCTACATGAGGCTTAAGGCAAGGAGATTATATCTCACGGGCCTTATTTTCCACTACATTTAGTATTTTGTTACCAATTTTACAAGCAAATATAAATCTTCCTACCATGTATTGTATGGGTTGGAACACACAAGAATCTTGGTCCCAAAAATCTCAAACTTTGTCCAACTGTTAAATATTAAATTTCAATAAAAGTGGCTAACTTCCAATTAGCAAGCTGTTCCTCAAACTCATTAAGCGATGATATCTTATCCTCCTATATTTTCTATTGTGATTTTGTAGCAGTGTTTTGATTTCGACGCAAGAGAAGTTAGGGTAATTCCTAGCAATCAAAAGAGAATCATTGTCGCCCGCATGTCATCCTTCTGTTGTTCGAGCGACATGACTGTATTTTTAGAGAAACCCTAGTTCGCGATTTTCAAGAGTTATATATATCATATACTACCCAATATCTTCATATTATAAATACCCAAACCCTACTTCGTGAAAAAGTGTGGTTGATCATTATTTTCTACTCTCACAACATTCTTTGGAGATCAATCAACAATTCTACATCTTGAGATCAATCAACCATAAATTGAAAAAATATTCAAATCATACAATCCAAAACATTCACTTAATAATTATAATCAGGAATGTACTTTCTCAATAGTTTTCAGAAGTTGCTGAAGATTAATGGAGGTTGGACCAGAAACATGTGAAGAGTACAAGAACAATGTGTTCTTGGTGATTCACAGAAGATAGACAATTCAAAAATATTGAGAGCAGGTATGTGTGAAGCACATTTCAGCGGGTCTTGAGATATTACAATAATTAAATCAGCGAGTCTAGTGAGTTTTTCTAGGCTTGATCATACCGTAAGCTCTTATTGTCTATAATGAAAGTTATTGGCAGTTTTTAATCATGTAAAAGATTTTCTACGCCGACAAATCTTGTGTTATTTACTGCTTTATTTATTATTGTGGCAATTAAACATAGGATAACTTGACTTGATTGACTAAATATCTAAAACAATTAAAAAATGACTTACTACTTTTAATTGGTAATTTTTAATTCCGTATTATTCACCTATTCATCCCCTCTAGGTGATTTTAGGATCGAACACGTAACTTTCACTCTGGATTATAAGCTAAAAATATGAATTGTTTTGCTGTTTTGGCTGGTTCTACACATAATTCTCCTCATCCATGATATCTATGTGCTGTCGGGCATTGTGTAGTTTGGTGATTACCATCACAGTTCTCACAAACCAAGTTTTCAACTTCAACTTCCAAGACTGATTGGCCTTTTGTATATTATTCAATTTTTTTGGTCATTATGGAAGCTGTATAAGCATCAAGTTCATGGATTCCAGCTGCTTTCTTGTGTAATACCCATTCGATCAATGGAAATAAAACTGGTGGATGACAATATATCTTTCGAGTAATTTATAATTCCATGTGATGTCTTGGTTGTTTTGAACCATTTGTTGTTGGAAAAAATGGTGAGTTGTGTGTAGATAAATTATCGACTAATATAACAAGTGTAAATAACACAAATATAATTAAATAATAGGATAAACAAAAGAAGAGTTAGGAAAGCAAGTTTCAGGGAGTAACATCAAGGACATTGTCCTAAAGTCGTGTTGTCCACTTTCGTGAGGGTACTTTCGTCACTAAACGGCTGCAAGATAAAACTTATATGGCTTACAACTGGTTCTTATTCTACGGGTACGACCATATGGAGATAAAAGAAAGTCTTTCATCGAGTTGCCAAAATATAGAAAAATAGTATGAAATGTAGATGTATATTTTAAAGTTGTGTTTTCCATGTTCTCAAGTCAAAAAAAATCACTCCCTTTTAAAGGGACAAATTTAACCCCCTTAAGTCAATGTTTGACACACATTCTTTAAAAATACATTCTTTCAAAACTCATTTTTAGCCACACAATTTTTAATAAAATAATATTTTTCATCACATCAATAATTTTTTTCTTACTTTTTAACGACATATTTTCCATTGTATCGCTATTTAAAATACATTATTTCCTCAATAATATCCATCAAACACCTCTAATTATGAGAATTAAATCGATTAAAATATATGTTATGCTCTAATATTTTTAGTTTTAATTTTGTATTGAAATTGCAACTAAAACAAAAAACAGCAAATTAAAAGGTATTAATTTGAAAAGTTAAAACTTTTATTATTTAAGTTACAACAATCTTCCATAATTTTTAAACTTTCAAAATAGATAAATATATACAATGCATATAGTGGCAACGTTATACTGTTCAATAGGTATAGATGTCTTTCGATTTGAACCTCACTTAATGATAATAATTTTTATTTGAGGGAGTCAAAATAGACTAAGCCTTGACTTAAGTCTCTTTAGCCAACTTCATTTGTTCCACACACAATATCAATTTAGGCTCTTGTTCATAGTAGGTAGAACTGTTATTGACCATGCGCTCTTATCTTGATTCTAGTAAGAGTTTATAGGGAATAACTCGATCTCGTAGTCACGACCTTATGGCAGTTCTTACATAGGTGAGTCATCCAAGGGTGTGTGTAACCTGCACCTCGCGAGAATTCTTTTCTCAATACTCATTCACTGTTGAACCCTTCCTAACTTCGTATTTATTAGCACTATTACCGAAGGGATGAGCACAATTAAAATAGTGCTATTACAAGTTACGTAGTACGTATTGTTTCCATCATATTGAAACTTCTTCATAGGATTTCCAATAAACAATGTTGTGTTACTCCTAGATGTGACTCCCTTATGGGCTTATGCCCATCACTATCAATGATTTATTTTATATATGTTCGTCATGGACAATAATTTGGTACATTTATTTGCAAAACTCTTATTTTCCGCTTGCACATTTGTAAAGTCTTCTAGCCTTCCAAAATATCAATAATATAGATTTAATTATAATAATTTAACACATGAAAAATTCTAATTTCAACTTTTAGTAACATATTTGAATAGATGCATCCGTTTAGCTCTTGTATTCACCTGCATGTCTACATTTTATTTTCAACACTTCTCCAAAGTCAATAATAAAATTTAAGATATTTTTATTTGAAATTTTAAATATTCTCACATTCCAAAGATATAATAAGTCATCACTAAATAATTCTCAATCTCCATATATCATAATATAACATTGATCTTTGTAGTCAACCAGGATTGATCAACCATCAATGCATACCTTACACATCACATATACAATTGGGGCAGGATATTACTTCATATCACATATGTGTGTTACCTACATCTTCTCAATATAATTGATAGTCCAAATTCATCATTCACCAGCCATTCATTTTAATAACTTAAAATATGAGGACTCATATAAAACTTAAATAGTTAAATGTCAAATAAAATTATTATAATTGTTAAGTTTTAAATCTTTCGATACTTAAATCAAAATTGATCATACTACATGGTAGTATACTATATGTTATTTAAACATCAAAATAAGAGTAACATATCTAAATGATAATAAAATTACTATTACTCACAGGAGTTATAGTACCAGGAGGATGTAAATAAAATTATGCAGATTAGTCATGAAAGTGCCCACACACACATAACTATATCCGACATTTCACAGCTTTTTATTGAGAAATTTGATAAAAACGGATAGAAATGATGTTTTGTTCAACCAAAAGTGTAATTAAGGGTGAAAATGTCAATAAATAAATAAATAAATTAATTAAAGGCATGTTTTTCACAATAATGGTGAAAGGTAGGGACATTATTTGCTAATTATCATTTTAATAATTTATTTGACACTTGTTTGAATTTTTTTAAAAAAAAATTTGGGACTATACTTACGATAAATTATTTCTTTTTATTTTATTTAAACAGAATTTTATATTCGTTATTTCACAATTTTAAATTCAGAAAATAGATGAAAATAATTTTTTGAGCAATAAAAGTTAAAAATGAAAATGAAAATATCAAAAAATAAAAGGTAAAGACATTTTTTCACAATAGTAGTGAGGTAATGACGTTATTTACTGATTACCCATTTTATTTTCGATAAGAAACATAATCTTATTAATCAAAGAACTGTATTTCCTGTTGGAATTTTGTATTGAAAATTGGTTGTGACCAATTTAAATGATTTAAGCGGAGTTCGTTATTTGGTGAATGAGAAATTAATCCAAATTTAAGCCATTTAAACATTTGAAATTGTTGGAAAATCGTATAAAATATTGTGGAATATTCTAGAAAATATGTGGATGAAAAGATGTGTCTTTTCATATGGATCATGACTTTTGGAGATCATGACTTTTGGTATGATTACTTTCCAATAATTATGAATCTTAATTTCAAGATATGTGTCTCTTGGTATGGTTGTGTCTTTTGACAAATCTTTCCAACTACTATATATAGATTCCCATGTGTTTGGATTCAAATAGTTCAAAGTAATAGTTCACATATCATATCATTCCATGTTTACAATTTAGGTTGCATAAAACACTTGCATCAAAATCATGGTTATGGTAGAGAGGGAATTCCGTTTGAGTTCGTTGGTCGAAGCCATTTGGAGTGCTCCTATGTCTTGACGTGGTCGTTGTATCTTGGGAGATGATTGCTAGAAACCGTTAGCACCGATGCGGGGCAAATTCATCTTAAGGACAAAGTGTCAAAAACTTGCCTCGACCGATTGCATCATTTGAATCTCCTCTTTCTTCTTTCTGATTTCATTCTAATTTAGTATTTTGATTTCGAAAAGTATCTAATATTCTTTTGATTGCATGCAAGGTTTGAAATATATGCAAATCGATTGAATTCGTCGACATGTATTCAATTTCGATAATTATTGCTTGTCTTCTCAAATTTCATGTTGGTAAGTCGAATTCTATTTCGATTTCATGAGCATAAAATGGTACGTGTTGATTTGAATTTAATATGCACATTATCTGTGTAATATCTCCAAAAATCTTAAGATGAATTTTATTTTTAATGTGTGCATTTATATTCTAATTTGTTTAGAATCTGAAAATCTCTATCATGTACATTCTCGGCACTTTATATGCAGTTTGTTATAAGCAATCACAACATGAGATTGCATGCTTATATGTATATTTTATATGTATAATTGATATACCAGATTTATTGAAGAATTCCTTCTCATAGACGGCATGAACGATACATGTTTAGTAATCTCATCTCTGCACAGTCATGTATATGTTCTTTCCTTATACATGTTCTGGTTATTTGAATGGTGATTAAGTTAAATGAATTTTTATTAATCTGGAAGTGGACATGAAAATTGGAAAGAAAGTAAAACTAAACGTGTCTGACAATTTTACATGTTGAGCTAAAAAATCGGTTAATTGTTTAAATGGACCGACCTGTTCTTGTGAATATGATGGCTGTTCAATTTATGTATTTGCTGTTCAGATTTATGTATTTCATTTGCCTTATGTCGGTAAGGCTACCTATGTCCACCCGCTAATTTTGATTTGTTTAAATAAATCAGTGGCACAAGGAAATAATTCAATTACATGAATTACATATTTACGCTTCTATGTACATGGTAAAAGTTTCAAAGGAAATATTGTATATTCTTTGGTGAAAGTTTTAAAATCTGGAAAGAATTGGGTGCGTTTATTCAGAAGTATGCATGTTATAAGAATGATGTCTTGTTATTTAAAAGGGATTGCCTTATAATTGTAAAAGAAGTTAAAAGACTTTTTTTTCAAACAGATTAGTTTTACTTCCAGATTTCATAACATGATTTGTCTTCAATATTTTATTGAAAATCTGATTTCGTAAGTGGTCGTGATTTTAACGACATTTTGTGATGCATATATAATATATATGAGTAAATTGATGGTAACAGTCCATTGGTGTTCGGTGAGTATGAAAAATTGCATTACTCTCTATAATATGAAAGGCATGAATCTCTGAAGAGATTAACTTTGAAACACAATTTATGGAAAATTGGTTTAGAAATCGAGAAAATTGGTTAAGTGTCGAAAATCAAACTTTGGAAAAAGTGACTTCGTGTCAACTTCAGCCAAATATTCGGACTTGATCCCATAGTCATCAAATATGGTATTCCTCCATCCGGCATTCATGGATAATGAATTTGTGTATTATTTGGATGATTAAATGCAC
>CAIGRB010000189.1:18756-56919 GCA_903798255.1 Fraxinus quadrangulata | reverse complement strand
AATTAAAATCAATTATTTCATTAACATTTATTATTTTTGCTATACAAATTTCTCAATATAATTTTCATCATTTTATTAGGAAATTTTATAAGGAATATAACATCAAAAATTTTCGAAATTTTACATCTGAAAAGTCATATCTCATTTAAATTTTCGATGCAAAATTACATAGGGTATGATTTTTTTGACGTAAATTTTCGATTGTAAAATTTCTCCCAACTTTTTTGCAAGTTCGATTGTAACTCATAATTTTAAACTTCTGCGTCAGCTCCTGAGTAGAAGCACAAGTCCAAGGGGCTTGGACGCCCTAACTCAAGTAATATGGCTTCAGAGCCCAACAACTACGCAAAATGACTAGTGCAGGGCCCAAAAAAGAATTATTGAATAGATATTGTCCGAGGCAAGCACACAACCAAGTTACAAGCTCAAGTAGTTTTTTTGTAACATTAATCCAAGCAACAGCCAGACAAACTCACGTTTAACATTCTGTCATACAAGCTTAGACGTGAAGCTTAAAAACAACGGACAATCAATGTAGAATGCAATAACTAGTAGGATTGAAGCATTTTTAATCAATATTTTCAGATATCTTAATTTTAAGGTTATACAATTCACCATAAGCTTGTGATCTCTAACTCAGGGAGTGCCACCAAGCCAACGCTTGCACCATTTTGCACTGACGACGTCAGTTGCCGTACATTATGCAAGTGACAACAAAAAATTTGATCACCAATTAAAATCGTGTTTAGTTTTTTAACCTGTGAATGACAAATAACTTATTTTAGCTTACTTATCTCTAAAATTTATTTATTTATGTTTAATTAAGCGAAAATTTTACTAGAATTTATTCGACTTACAAGTTTGTTTCACGTTAGTCATCCAACTTTGGATTGTTTCAATGTCACCACTAGATTACTTTTTTTGTTTTCATTCGACCCTTATGTGTGTAGATACAACTTTTTTTGTTAAAATAAAAAGAAATACGAGCTTACATTTGACTTATAGTTAATGTAGATACAACACAAAAATTTTAAGCAGTCTACACAACTGGTTGCTAGAGAGTAACACAAATAATACCTATATCTCATGTGCCTTTATGTGACGTGTTTAATATATTATTCATGCTCACTTTATATGATTAGTTAGTTGTAAAAAGAAAAATATTACTTTTTTCTTATCGGCAATAACTACTGATCTAAAGTCAAACAAATGTTAGATAACACAACTCGAAAGCAATGCGAGACTAAATTATAGCTCTTGTTTGACAATCATTATTTTTAAAAAATTGAGTTTTGAATAGTGATGTTTTTTAGAAAATATGTGATTAAAAAGTAGAGAAAATTTTTGAATTTACGTAAAAAAATAATTATTGTGTAAATGTGTGATTGAAAATGAGTATGAAAATTAAAGAATTTTGAAATATTAGTTATATGACCAAACTGTAGAAGTGTAAGTTTTATGATCAAAATGAACTAATTTAAAGTTAAAGAGACTAACATAAAATACACGTACAAGCCTCTAATGACAAACATGCACTTGGCTAAAGAATAGCACAAAAGAATGGATTAATTACCCAATTGGCCAATAAACTTTACGTAAGGTTTTCAGAAAATCACCGAACTTAAAAAATTTCCCCATTAATCACTAAACTTTACAAATGTAATCACATCCATCACTTAGAACTTCAAAAAAATTTCTATTAGTCACTGAATTTCATAAAATATAATCCCATCAATCATTTAGTGAGTAACGAGGAAACTTTTGTAAAGTGATTAATGGGATTTTTTTGAAATTAATGATATCTAGAAACCTTAAGAAAAGTTCAATGACTAATAAAGCAATTAAACAAATTTTGTATTTTAATTTTTTTTCTTGTAGTCTTACCCCACAACCTTGTTGATTACCACCGGGATAAAGGATATTATTTTTTCTAAGTTTGACAATGAAAGAGAGAATCAAATTATGGGGTAAGAGTACAAAAAAGGGAAAGAAAGAACTTAAAAAACATAGAGATTAATAAATTAACTAATTGGCTACTGAACTTTGAATTTCAAAAATTTCCTCATCAACTATTGAAATTTAAAAATTTAATCATATCCATCATTGAGAACTTAAAAATTTTTCTTATTAGTCAATGGATTTTACAAAATATAATCACATCTATCACTCAATTATTAATGGGAAAAACGTTTATAAAGTTCAGTGATTAATCGGAAAAGTTTTGAAGTTAAGTGACTCATTGAAAACCTTGTGCAAAGTTTAGTGACCAACCAGATAATTAATCCCCCAAAGAACGGTCTGATTTTTTTTTTATTTTATCATCCTTTATACGAAACGTATATCACAATTTGTATAATCGTTAATGCTGTAACAAAAATGATTAAGAGAGTTGTTTCATCCAAATTTCATAACTCAATTACTCTCTAAATTTCCAAAAGTTACTGCCACCCGATCTCGTCAATCTGTTACCCGATCTCCGATCTGTGTTGAATCGATAAATTGAAATTGCATAAAATGGCGGGAGCAGCGTCGGCGCTGTTCCTACTTGACATAAAGGGTAGGGTTCTCGTGTGGCGAGACTACCGTGGAGACGTCTCAGCTGTTCAAGCCGAACGCTTTTTCACCAAGCTGATTGAAAAAGAGGTTTCTTTCATGTGTGTTTGTGATTGAATTTTTTTATTAATGGAATGGGACGAATTAAGTGAGTTGAACGGTATTGTTGAAACTGAATGAAAGTGCAAACTTATAAACGGAATTTTCTTAATTGTAATGAGGGGAATGGGATATGCATGCAAAAGTTTACCTTGATCTGGAATTTCTATTCTGCTGGATTCACGTCATTTAACTAACTTTTTTTGACGAGTTAATTGCAGGAAATTGAGAAATTCTAGAGTTTGACTGTTTAATTTAGCTGAATAGAAGCACAAACTATTGATAAGACCCACTGCTTTTTATGGAATGGAATTTTAAAAATTGAGTTGAACAGTTCTACTGAAACGGAATGAAGTGGGAACTTACATTTGTTGATTGTTTTTAGTTGTAGCCAGGCAAGTGGGGTTTGTATGCAAAATTTTAGCTTCATCTGGAAAATCCCTATTTCTGGCTGGATTAATGTTTAGTATACGGACTACTTTTAAATGATGAGTTAATTGTGGGAAATCGAGAAATTCTACCAAAACAGGATTTGACTGTTTAAATTAACTGAATAGAAGCACAAACTATATTGAGATTTGCTAAGACCCTCTTTTGTTGGCTATAGATTTAGTCATAGGATATAATTATTTGTTACGTTAGCTTGATCAGAAACTGAATCATTAGCACTTATTCTTGCTTGGTATTTGGCTTGATAGTATAAGATCAGTTAACGGTGCAAAAAAATTGATATACATGGCATCAGGAATTATTGATATGTGATTGAACTGTCAATTAGGCTGTTATGACACTTCAAATTGTTCAAATGACTTGTATTCCATAATATATTTTGTCATATAAACAACAATTTAAGCTTCGTTAAATGAATAATTTTCCATCATCTTGTCTGTTCCATTGCCACATCTGTTAACTGTATAAGGTCTCGTTAATGTTGGCCTACCTCTCCTTTTTCATGTTTCTTCTTAGTTGCTTCCAAACAATCAAGTAGAGTTGTGGTATGTTGATAGTTAGTGAAAGCTTTTGCCCTTGTTTGGTTTTGATGAAAATCAAAATTTTAGTAAATTTTGATAAAAGTTGATGAAATGTGTGGTTAAAAAGTTGATAAAAAGTTGTGGCTCCCATGAAATGTGTGGTTGCAAATGATTTTGAAGAAAATGAGTTTTAAAAAATGGAGGTCAAACATGGCTTTGTCACATCATTTAGACACGAATCCTTATGTACAATTATTTTTATCATATATTTTCTCCAGACAAAATATATTTCATGTAACTATTGTTCCAGCCAGAAACGTTTTCAGAAATGGCAAGAATATTGTGAATAACAAAGCTGTTGACTTTCCGTGTTCAAATTAGGCAGTATCAAAGTTTGATGATTTCGACATCTTCTGAGCTCAGTTGTACTGAATGTTTCTGCAAATATGACATTGTTGTTACATTATTCATGGATTTCTAGTTTTGACACATGTTTTTACTCAATCGGAGGAACTAATAGGTTATCATCCCAAAATGGTGTAGGGTGATCCAGAAACTCAAGATCCTGTTGTTTATGACAATGGTGTCACTTATATGTTTATACAGCACAACAATGTGTATCTCATGACTGCATCAAGGCAGAATTGCAATGCCGCTAGCCTTCTATTGTTTCTACACCGCGTAGTTGATGTAAGCACTATTGATAGTTAGTGATTTTGCTCTTCATGTATTTGGTTTATAATTTAATGAATTTGTTGATGCGACTTCCTTTTGTACTATTGCTTGTATAATTTTCTGACAGGTCTTTAAACATTATTTTGAAGAGTTAGAAGAGGAATCTCTTAGAGATAATTTTGTTGTAGTGGTACAGGAGCTTATTTGCCTTTTATTTCTAATTTTTAAATGTTAGTTAGCATTAAGTATGCTACTGCTGATGTTTATGCCGCTGACAGTATGAGTTACTTGATGAAATGATGGACTTTGGCTACCCACAATATACTGAAGCAAAGATTCTTAGCGAGTTCATCAAGATTGATGCTTACAGAATGGAAGTTTCACAGAGACCTCCGATGGCTGTAACAAATGCAGTGTCTTGGCGTAGTGAAGGGATACATTACAAGAAAAATGAAGTAAGTCTTTATTTGTTGACCTATTATTGTTTTCTTGAACTGGATTATAAGTCTTCTTCATTTGTTCAGGTGTTTCTAGACGTTGTGGAAAGTGTCAATATGCTAGTCAACAGCAATGGACAAATAATTAGGTCGGATGTTGTTGGGGCATTAAAGATGCGGACGTACTTGAGGTTTATCCTGCCACCCTATATGGCTTCTCATCATATTTTATTTTGAACCAGACGCAGTTGGAAGCTTTTCTTTGTTTTGCTATTGCACCATATTTGTAGGTACTTTACCTATGCCGGGCATAAAAGTATGCTCCTATGATTCTTCTTCTCTAATTTAAAACCTTGATACTTATTTTGCTGGTAATTTACCATCATATGATTTCAACATGGCATGATTGTTGATCGATTTTAATGCTGAAAAAATGTAACATTCTTTAAAGAGAGTATATAGGTTTGAGCGGTTAATTTGATTAATTTCTCACAATGTAAATTCAGTGGTTGTGGGAATGAAAAGGCCGTAATGTTTCACCACTATAGTTCTGATATGAAGATAAGGAAATGGTAATGGTAATTTCACTCGGTAATTAATTGATTTCCTTTCAGAATTTGCTCCTCAATTAACACTGTACAAGCTTATGTTTGTAGTCTGCTTGATCTCAAAGATGTTTCAGTGGATCTTCATCTTAGGATTAATTTGCATTACTTGTGTCTTGCAAGATGTTTAAATAACTGGATGCTATCTCATTTCTGATGTTGGTTCAGGGTAGACTAGATCCGTGTTACAATCAAGAAAAACACAGAGAAAGTTTATAATGACTTGAATTTTACATTATTCTGGATAGCTAACAAAGAATTTCTTAGAGTGAGCTAGCACATCAGAAAACTGACGATACGTACTTCAAGGAAATAAGATTTCACTTCAGAATTCATTTTTTCACCACATGCATCAAAATTTCACCATATATATCTTTTGTCAAGGCTATTATCCAGTTAACATCAATCAATCATAATAGCAGGTTGTAAACATGACGAGATAATATTCTACCTTTTTGCAGTGGTATGCCTGAGTGTAAGCTTGGGCTAAATGACAGAGTATTGCTCGAGGCACAAGGTCGAACCACTAAGGGAAAGGCCATTGATTTGGATGACATCAAGTTTCATCAGTATGCAGTTATACTCTCAGTTTAAAGACAATATGTGATTGTACTCGAGTCACTGTGTAGTATTTGATTCAAAAGTTAATTTCCCGTGTAAAGAATATGTCTGTACATGCGTGAGGTTGTTTAAATTTCTTTGTTTGCGTATTCCTCAGAAAACACCTCTCTCTATCTAGATGGATGTATTGACAGATATATAGACCAAATGTCTTGCTTAACACCTAATTTTATCTTTTTCCTGTTTTAGGTGTGTGCGTTTAGCCCGATTCGAGAATGACAGGACAATATCCTTCATACCTCCTGATGGGTCATTTGATCTGATGACCTATAGGCTCAGCTCTCAGGTCACTCGTGGATTCGGGAATTAAATTTTATTTATATGCTCCTTTGTTCAAGTTTCTTTGACCTCTTCTCCTTTTTTGGATGACGAAAACTGAATATTTCCTTCAAGTGTCCTTGATAAAATAAAATGTCCTTTCAATTAGTAATATTTCTCGTTAAAAACAAAGATATTGTCAGCATCAGTTTATTGTCTTCAGTTCTGTGAAACTAGATGTATTTCAGAAAGAGGACAACAGAATTGGAATTAGGGATTCATTTTTTCTTTATTTCATCAGTTGGGCTTTTAGCAAAATGAGTTAAGAGAATTGTATACTTCAGGTAAAGCCGCTGATATGGGTTGAAGCTCAGGTGGAAAGACATTCTAGGAGCCGCATAGAATTTATGGTAAAAGCCAGGAGCCAGTTCAAGGAGCGTAGGTCTGTTTATGAAATAATACATTTTGGTGTGCCCGCACAAGTAACTAATGATTCCGTATAGTTTTATTTATTTATTTATTTTATCTATCTGCTGGGCAATATTTCAGAATAATGATATGTAGCAATGGGTACCACTACTTCTTAGACTGGTGCTACATAGCATTACTCTATATTTTACAAATGTTGAAAGTCATTTCTGAACTCATTTGGTATTTCAGTACAGCAACCAATGTTGAAATTGAGTTGCCGGTGCCATCAGATTCTACCAATCCAAATATCCGTACATCGATGGGGTCTGCTTCCTATGCACCTGAAAATGATGCTTTAATCTGGAAAGTAAAATCTTTCCCAGGTGGAAAGGTAAGTAATTAGGTCAACTCTTCTCTGTAGTTCATTTATTTTCTTTAGGTTTTCAATTATTTGCCATTAGTGTTGGACACTAAGACTTTTTGTAATTGCATATTTTTCATTTTTTGTTTAGGAATACATGTTGAGAGCTGAATTTAGGCTTCCCAGTATAACATCTGAGGAATCAGCTCCTGAGAGAAAAGCTCCCATACGCGTGAAGTTTGAAATACCGTACTTTACTGTTTCAGGAATACAGGTCAGCCCTCAAATGAAGTTAACTAAATATTAAATACGTTCCATGATATTTTCGGATTTGCAATTTCTTTTATCCAGATGCATTTTGTGGTCTCTTATGATTTTACTTTTCATGCAAAACATTTAATTTAATCATTATCATTTTTTTTGACATGGAATTGGAGGGCTGCAGTTGGATCAGAGCTAATTTTTTGTCCCATTTTATAGCATTAATCATATACATTTTGTTGGCGTATCTTTTACTAGCATTGCACTGCATCACATCCCTGGTATTGTGAAAAGGGAGCAACGGATAGTTGTGGCATTCTCTATCCGTATAGGCTTGCATCAAGATTACAAATAAGGAGATATTGAATAATTTGAATTACATAGGTGTTGAGCTCATTGGTCATAATGATATCACAAGCGATAGTGATTGAGAATGGATTGAGGTGTAATTAAAGTCTTACGCAATTAGTTCAGATTTATGTCAAGATGTACTATGGAAAACCATCACCTACTTTTTAGATCGATAGAAAATTTGAAATATTTGGATACGTTTTTATTGATTTAGTAAATTACTATATTAGGGTGCGATGTGGGAGTGCTGAGGTGGATGCTAAAGAAAAAAAGAATTTATCAACGTTAGGAGTTCCAAGAATGAGACGTAGTGGCAGCAATGGTAGAGGATTTCCTATCACTATAGGCTTGCATCAAGATCTCGTAAGTCCTTTTATACTTTGGTGATAAATGAGATTGCAAGATATCCATCAAGAGATTCTTTAGTTTGTGTTATTTTCTGATGATATAGTTTTAACTGATAAGATTAGGAGGGGATAAATCCTCAGTTTAGAACATTAAAGGATGTTTTGGACTCGAAAAATTTGAAGTTAAAAGTATGACAAAAACATAAAACATGGAATGCCCTTTTACTCACATTTGGAATTAGGATGAAAGTGAAGTCACTACAGAGAATCATATTGTCATAAAGGGATTACTTGTGGATATTTAGATTCAATTATTTGTGAGGATGACTTGAAGAGGATGTTGACACCAATTGAGGATAAATTAAAGAAATGATGATTCAGGTGGTTGGACATATTGTATGTAGATCTAAAGAAGCTTCCATTCACAAGAGTTATATGATCTTTAGAACATACGAGAAGATGGAGAGCAAATGTGGTCGAGATGATTTGATTGTGTTGGATGTTCTTGTAGCTGTATGAATGAATCGATTGAGTGGTGAAAAGTATTCATGTAACCTACTCTATATTAATTGAGAATAAAGCTTAGTCTATTGTTGTTTTGGACTAAAACCTCAAACTTTTTGCTTTCATGAAGAGGTTGAAAAAACTTGAAAGGGTATCTGTGGGAACGCACTGATACTTTGGGGATGTTGAGTTCTGACTTCTGGACGCTGTGCTTCTACTATGGAAGGAAGGATGTTTCCTCCTTGCTTGTGAATATGAGATCTGACAAAATCGTGAACACAAAAAAATTAGGTTTGCACAACATTAAACATACAAGATATAAGGATGGATTCCATGTCCAATAAATTGAGTTTAATTGATGATCAATTTTCTCAGTTTGAACTCTATTTCGCGAAAGTACATAAATCTTTCAAAATTCAGGGCCTGTTTGAGCCTATTTTTTGCCCAAAATTTATTTTGAAGTTGTATTACGATGGAGAATGTGTGGTTTAAAAAAAAAAAGGTTTTGAGTTTGCATGTAATATTATTTTATTGAATCATGTGGTTGAAAATAAGAGAGAGAAAAATGTATTTTGAAAATAATGGAAACCAAATAAGGGCTCAATGTGTTCCGTCAATGAAGATTCACATTAACAGTGGGAGTTAATTTTTAACATTTAGTACTTGAAAGATATTTGAGATTCGAAGACTCTACATTAAATTAGTTTTAACTTTGATTAAATTTTTGTGCATTATGCTTAGTTTTATTTTGGATAGTTAAGGTTTTGCTAGTATATACTGATTAAATATTTTCATACTCGGGGATCGTAGGTACGTTACTTGAAAATTATTGAGAAAAGTGGGTACCAGGCTCTTCCATGGGTGAGATACATTACAATGGCTGGAGAATACGAGCTGAGACTAATCTGACTTCTGCTTCTACTTGATGGGTTTCCCCACAAACGATCTTTTTGGCTCAAACATTGCTGGTAAGTGGCTCGTGGAGATCATAGTTTCCAGTTTACAAGTTGGATTGCGGAGTAAAACCAACATCTTCTGCCTCATTGTCTTCTTTCTGATTATTGCAACTCGAGATGTGTATTGTTGATGTTGATAATCATTTTGCTTGCTTCTTGAAAATAATTGATATTGTAGAGCCCAAAAGTTGATATAGTTGAATATTTGTGTATTTTTTTCAAGAAATTTGATGTTATGGAAAAAAAAAAATCTCTCTGTTGCAGATTTTTGAATTCATTTTTCAAATCAAATATTAGTTGTTACAAATTTGTAGAGAAATGACGCTTGTTAAAACTGACACTGTTGAAATTTATTTATTTATTTTCGGGTCGAGTAATGGTATCCATGAGTGATATCATCGTCGGGCAGTGGCAATGAATCAAAGGATCAACTGCCACTTAGTCTTTCACTGAAAATAGAACTCTATTGGTCAATTCTGTTTTTCTTCTTTTTCTAACTCCCGAGAAAGAGATCATGTGCACGACATGTGAAACTTCGACTGAAAAATTGAGTGTTTCCATCCACTCACGTGCGCTAATACTTACCTTCTTTTCACACGGGTTTGGACCTACAAAAACGAAGCTGGGCCAAATCCTTATATACTTTATACAGTAAGAGAAGTCGGTCTCAAAAATCTGCCCATCTTTAGAGTTGGCTTGTCATAGTATTCTCCTACACCAGAACATAAGAACCTATCACACAAGGTCCACACGTCTATAATCAAAATTGTACCTACCACCCAATTCAAAAATGCCAAGGGCACTTTGCATTTTTCAACGTAGAAATTTAAGATGCCAAGGAAAAAAGGAATAAGAAACCACGAGTTATGTGTCTCAAGAATTGAAATTATCGCTGTTGTTCAAATGAGCGAACTTGGAGACACACAAATGCACAAATCAATTCATTTGAGACTCATCAAATTTTCTTAACAAATTGGTTTCAAATATTACTTTTACATCACTTATAAAATATGTTTGAATAACGTACAATGCACGTTTAACTTTGACTAGTTTTCAAGAAAAACGAACTTAATGAAATCAAGCCATTAAACTTTTGTGATTATAATGTAGTTATATTCGTACCACAATTATTTATAGAACCCCATATTTTAATCGTATTATCATATTTATGTTCTTAACTTTTTCATCATATTTTTATCATTAACATTTCATCAATTTGCAAATATATGACGGTTTTCGTACAATTTTTATTTTTATTTTTAAGCAATGAACAAGTATTTAATCATAATTTTTTTTTGTTTAAATAAAGTTGTGCACTTAAATGCAGTCTCTCAATGGAGAGCCCGGCAGTGGGCGGGGTATCATTATCAGACCACATTTCTGGTGGTGGGTGGATTCATTAAAGAAGAAAGCAGAAAAACAGTTAAAGGACACATCAAAGATTTCAATGCAAATGTCAAAAAAAAAAAAAAAACATATACTATATTAACTACATATGATGTACTTTTACGACTTTCTTTAGGCTAAAGTTTTGATGTTCACAGTCATTATTAATTGTATAATTAAGCATTTGCTTGTTGATGAAGGAAATATCTACCAGCTTGACTTGATGCTTTTGCATACTTTTTCTCATCTTTTGTATTTGACAGTTTCCCGGGGAATTAATAGGCAGGGTCTACCCTAAAGTTTTGGGAGACTTAGACTAACTTTAAAAATGGGGAAATCAGAAATATTTTATAATATATATATAATGATAAAGAATAATATTTTTATTTATTTGAAGTTACAAAATTTATAATTAAAATTTTCAAACGTCTAAATTAAATTTACTCTTTCAGATTTTTACCAAAAAATAAAAAATTATGCTATACAATCAATCTGTTTTAGTCTTTTAGAGCTTTTTTCAATAGACATCATGGTCAATTCATTCAACATTTCTTGTGATGTTGTTAATTCGAATGTATGACTTTATCAACTTCAACTTTGAGAAACTCCTCTAAACATATAGAACCGTGACTCGTATCATCAATAATATTCTATAACCAATTCATATATTTGAAAAAAAAAAAACATATGATTTTCAATTTTTAATGAAATAACAAAACGCTTGACAAAAACACTATGAATTAAATGTATAAAAAAGAATTAACATATGATTTTCAATTTTTAATTATTTTTGGATGAAAGCTAATATTACGAGCCTATATCTCTTAATCTATTCATTTTTCTTCAACCAATCAATTATCCTTGCATACTTTTCATTAATTACATGCACCAAAGAAGACAAAACATCAATTTACCATTTCAAATAACGAAAATATGAAGAAAATTTGCAATTTTTTTTTTTTTTACTAGATTACTGAACAGTCAAAACATCATTACAAAGAAAATGGATATAGATTTAATAATTAAAAAATCTGACCAATTTTATACACTCGTACCAATATATATGTATGTATATGTATAGTAAACGGAAATTAGAGAATTTGCAGATGGTTGATTTGGAGATAATGAATTGAAGACGACTAAGCAAGTAGAAAAAATTTTAAAAAAACTGAAAGGTCACTAACAAATGAAAGAAGAGTGAGCTTGGAAAAGAAGAAAAATAAAATAAAAAGTCACGAATGTATTAAAATAAATTACGCTTTGAAAAATATAATTTTTTTTTTTTTTTGGGAATCTTTTTAATTTTATATGTATATATAATTGATACCCTTACAAAAGTTGGGCCATGGGCATACCCCACTTATGCTCAGTGGCCGCACTAGTGATAGGAGTTTGAATTAACAGTTTTACATACCAATTACAGAAAAGAATATTCTATTTATATTGAAAAGGAAAGACTGGTTGATAATCATAATCAACTATTTAGAAAATTAATCTCACACAATTAAGAAAATATTATGGAATAATCTTCAATTTTTTTTTTCACATCTTCAACATCCCTTCTCAAACTCAATGTGGGGTGTTATAGAAATCAAATTGAATCTCGACATCCTTTCCAAAAGTCCAAGTATATCATCACTTT
Organism: Fraxinus quadrangulata; assembly: GCA_903798255.1. Classification (NCBI taxonomy): domain Eukaryota; kingdom Viridiplantae; phylum Streptophyta; class Magnoliopsida; order Lamiales; family Oleaceae; genus Fraxinus; species Fraxinus quadrangulata. The sequence goes on along the minus strand of CAIGRB010000189.1, from coordinate 44,481 downwards.
CGAGACTTAAATGATACTTTAGAATTGCATTTGCATTGAATGCCAACTAAACCAATCAAGAACTAGAAGCTAGCGCGAAAGAAACCCATATCCGACATGACAATACATGACAAAGACTGATCAAACAGAAAACCTAGCACATGAGGAGGTTAAGACGATGGAAATGGAATAAATTTGATTTTCTTCTATACAAGGGGTGTCAATAACATAATCACCAATCCAAAACACAACCAAGGAAAGGATCAAATTTCGGATTGAGCCACGAAAAATATCGAAAGATAATTCAAGCTCAATCATAAATTAAATTAACATGTTGTCAAAAATGAAAAAAATGTAAAATGTCCGAAGGCTTGAATGGAGGCAACATGAACAACCAACGTCCAACAGGATTTGAACTAACTTGAAACCCAAATTTTGATTATATCAAGAACAAAAGAAGGCTTGATTAGACAAAATATGTAAAAGAAAGAAACAGAATTTTGGTTTGATACAAAATCTACACGAAACAAGAAAATTTGGCTGGACGAGCGACACAAGGCTGCTCACGAGAGAATGGAAGCTTGTAGGTAAATCAAATTAAGCCCACTCTGATACAATGTTACAATATTATAAATTGTATATATATAATAATCTTGTGTCCCTATGACAAATTAGAAGACTCTATTTATAAGGATACGAGTAACTCTATAAGGAAATGTTGTGTAGTAGTCACACAGTCAAGTATTAAAGAAAATAATTCAAATAATTGAAAAAATATCATGGAGAATATTTTTTATAATATTTCCATATTGTGAACTATAGGTAAAGTGGATTGAAAATATTGACTTAAAAGTTAGTTTATAGTCGATATTTTTTACGTTTCTAATTGAAATCTTCTTTACGTACAAACTATATTGATCTTAGTAAAAGATATTTTAGATTAATGTGTTTCTAAAATATCGATTATACTTTTTCCAAGGTTGTCAATTTAATTCATCGGCTTGGACGGCCCAAGGCTTGACTAAGGAAAAGCTCGAGCCGGCCCGACTCTCACCTTGGAGAAACCAACCCAAGGCTCGGGCCGAGCCTCATGTTGGGGCATCGACCCGAGCTAGGTCGTGTGACCTGTCGGGCCAGATCGTTTTTGGCCCGTGTTATTTAATTTAATTTTTTTTTTTTTAAAATGGCAGCTACAATTGCTTTAAAAATAGGCAGCAATAGTTGCCTGTTAAAAAAAATGAGGCAGCTACATAGCTACCTGTTGCAAGCAGTTACTTAGCTGCCTGTAATACAAAAATAGAAGGTAGTCGGCGTTACGGCTGCCATAGCTGCATTTCTATCTTTAAAAAAGGCAGTTGTAACATCAAATTCAAATTTTGTAAAAATAAACATATTTTTTTGTTATAAATACGAGGTAAAATTGCACTTATTTTAAATCTTTTAAAAAAATTTTAGAATGTCAAAAATTAAAAAAAAGAAAAGAAAAAGAGCCGGTTTGGCTCGACTACGCCAGAGTCGAAAGCCTAACCAAGCTTCAATTTTTCGACCGAGCTTTTACTCGACTCGACTTGTACTAAAAAAAAACTTTTGAGTGATTTTTCGACCGAGCCCGAACATCGAGTTTCGACTCGCGAGCCGGCTCGACTCATTAACATCCCTAACTTTTTCATGCAATGGCCAAGGACAAGGGGCTACGTGATATTTTGGGATGAGATGGTTAGAGCCTGATGACAATCATTATTGTAGAAAAAAAGAGTTGAATAGTGATTTTTAACATTCCTAACTTTTTCATGCAATGCCCAAGGACGAGTAGAGAAATATTTTTAGTATACATGTAGAATATTTTATTGAAAATGATTACGTAGCATACCATAAAATAAATTAATGGGTGTCAAACATGCGCTTTTTTAATAGTTTTTTGATGTTAAATACATACTATGTACTGCTGGATGGATTACCATTTATTGGCATTAAAAGTGATCATATTTATAATAGGGTAGCTTTTCATATTTTAAAAACTAATGTAGAAATGATGCATCTTGTTATGTGTTTATTTCCTATTTTGTGAGATTATTGATGTGTATGGGAGTATCAACCACTTAAATTTTGTTTGTCTAGATTTTTTAAATGATTGGCCATTTAAAAAAAAAAAAAAAATACCGATATGCATCATGGTTCGGTAAAAATACTATTTATAAAGGAAGAAAGAAACATGATGAAAGCATATTATATTAATATTATTTTCATTTATCGATGTACAATGCCCCTAAAGGTAGTATAACTAATGTATCTCGTTAGATCGAACAATATTAATCAAAAGTCTTAAAAAAAAAAAAAAAAACTAGATATGACCTTGAAACACCCTCCTGCCGCGTAAAATCACCCGAAAAAAAGATGAAAAAAGAAAAGGGAAAGGAAAATCACCCATATACCCAATTTCTTCAAAGACACCTTGAATTTCTCCCTGGTCCACCATAATAAAAATAATTTCCCCAAACCCTATTAATCCCACCTTGAATATTATAGCAATTTGGATGATCAGCCAAAACCCTAAGATTTGATAATGGCATTAAACTGTTATCCCAATCAACCACTTGAAGATTTCTAAAATAAGATGCTTTCCCAAAGCCTTCTCTTGCAAAATGTCCACTGCCCATTTGTGTTGATGTGTGGGAATTTGAGGCCCTATTATTCACGATTTCTCCACCAAATTGTACCATACTTGCATGATTTCTTAGGTGTGTGAACAAAATAGATGGCCAATAACCTACCAAAACCCCATTGCCAAACTCTAGCCACCAATTTCCATGCTTTGGGTCCTGCAAAATGACATCGTAACAAAGTTTTTCATGTTACGTTATCTTCTAGGACGCAATACAAGCATAGTGTATTTTAAGAAAAGTGCATTTTAGAATTGTCGAATAATTGTAATTTTGTCTCGAAAGTTTTTTGTTTCGTCATTTGTGTCCTTTCTGCCAATTTTACAAAATTAGGGTCAACTATTAGGGAAATTGCCTCTCTTTGACAGCTATTATTTTACAACTCTTTATTCTTATACCCATTTTCAATTACATATTTACACAATAAAATATTTTGCATATAAAATCAAAATAATTCCATACTGTTTAATGATACATTCTCCAAAAATAACCATTTCAAACTTTATTTTCTCAAAATAATGTCCAGAGGCTTGGGTTTCTCAAATAGTGAGTTTAAGGCAAATTTCATTGACTTCTCATAAAAAAAAANAAAAAAAAAAAAAAAAAAAAAATACTATCTGTTGACTTGAAAGCCTAAGTTCTTAAATAAGCAAAACTTTAAAAATATACCCAGAAGGTTAAATATTTGTTTTCATAAAGATTTGTTAATTATTTCAAGAAACCCATGGCAAAAAAATTATAAGATTACAAGTATAATTACCTTCCATACTAATAAGCTAATATCAAATTGGCCCCCATTGTATGAAGAAATTGGAGAAATTGCAGCCCCAATTGATATTCTACGGTTAATCTGAACAAATCCTGAGCACAGCAAATTGTAACAGCCTGTTGCTTGATATGCATCACTCTGCATGCACATTAAATTATTTATAATTAATTCTCATAAGTAATTATTTTAAGGTATGGTTCAACAAATTATTAGAAAATTAATTAAATAAGTTTGACAAAATTAATAAAAAAAAAAAACTCACAGTCCAGTATGTGAAGAACCTCGGATAGTTGTCCCCATACAGCTCCGGGCTAACCTGTTGGAAATTAATTAATTGACTTAACATTGAGGGTTACATTAATTTCAAATTTTTAATTAGATAAAGAGGTAGTTGAAGATTTAATTGCTGCTTTGATGGCGTTACAGAAATGGTTTTCAGTATTAATTTGTATGTGTTTCGTTTTGAGTATAGAAATCGTATGTTTTTTTAGCGCATAAAAAATTATCATACGAGGATAATTAGATTCATTTTTTTAGCCGTACTCAAAAGTAACTTCCTCAAAAAGTAACATTTACTTCTAGGAAAACTAAGTTTACAAGATTAAAAAAAAGAAAAAAAAAAAGTAACTTTGAAAATTCATATAGAACAAGTAACGTAAAAGTAAATTTAGTAAAGAAAATTATGAACTAACCTGCCAGCCAGCTTCAATGGTGTTGAGATCATTACCAAATGAACCAGCAATTACCCACAATTGTGATATGCTAAATTCATAACGATTTGCAACTCTAGGCGACCATACATTTAGACTTGCTTTTGCTCCATAATATTGATTTCCATTCACATACCCTACAGCATGCTGCAACCCAGAAACGTCAGGTCGACTACATAAATCATTTTTCATCACTACTCTCGATCAATTAGACTAACCTCATGGCCATTGCTAGACGAATCTCTTCGAATAGGCCTTCGTATTTTTCTCCCGAATCTTCGTAGAGAACTAGCCCTCAAAAAATCTTGCTCTGTTGTTCTTCTAATCGGAATGGTCCCTTCTGGGCAAAATTCACCAGACAGAGACCATAACTGAACATTTTCTTTAAACGTGCTGCTTGTTGTATTTTGCCCTTTTGGCCTTTCAGGTAGATCCTGCAAATTCAAGAGAACGGGCTTATGATTCTGATAGTCGACACCAAATTTAGTGGGAAAAATTCTTAAATTGTTGTGTTTACCATTGGTTTTTGTCCTTTTAATAGAGGATGATCAAAAGCTGGCTGTTGATGAGATAATACACAATCTATAAGATCACCATCAGGACTCTGTAAGTTGAACAAGAATGATAAGTCAGATTCTTTGAGCAGAATAATCAAGTTAAGCAAAAATAAGCAATTAATTACCTGAATTGTCTTGATAGAAGGCTTATTGATCTTCATCAGACTGTCTCTAATAAACCTCATCTTCAGCGATTCTTTTCTTGGATGAAGATTCTGATTGCTGCCATTGAAATTTACAGATTCCACTGGACAAACAGAGAAAATAAAGAACAGAAAGAGAACAACAACTGAAATGATTGGGGAGATTTTGCAACAGTTAGAGACCATTTTTGAGGAATGCATTTTTTTACATTGGCGTTGTCTTCTTCTGAAATAAAAATCAATCCACTTATTCTCAAAATAAGCAATTCCCAGAAAAATTCATCCAGCATAGAGAATTCTAAGGAAAACCAGCCTACTCTCTCACCATTTCCAAAGCTTAGAAGCTACTTAAAATAAGTAAATACTCTCTCTCTAAACTTCTATTCTCTGGTTTTATATTATAACTTCTAGGCATGAATTAATAAAAAAACAGAGTAATGATTTCAGAGATTTTTCGAGTTCTGCCCATGTGGGGGGTGGGGATATAACTTATAAGTATGGAATTGTGACCAAGACATGTAATAATTATAATGAAGTTTTGAATATTTGAATGAAATTAAGCTGAAGGATGTGTGTGTGTGGTGTTTCCAGTCTCCAATACAAAGACTGAAACTTTAACTTTTTGTGTCAAATTTTATAGGGCAGAATGGGGACGGAAGTCGTGTTGTTATTCTTTACTTTTAGTTCATGAGGCAGATAGGAATTACACTTGATTCTGGGTTTCCTAAAGTTCCCAGCTTTGAGTGTTTCCCTTTCTCTCTTCCCAAGATGCTCTCCATCTTTCCGTCCCATTAATATAGAATTGATTTTCTTCTCTCTCTCTCAAATTATATACCATTTTTTTTATTGAAAGTACATATATTTTTAAGTTTTCTAATATATCCTTATTTAATGTACTTTATTATTAACAAATATTAATTAATCATATGTTAAAAAAATATTAGGAGAAATAATATTTTTAACTATATTAATTATATTTTCTTAATGTGTGAAAATAAATACAAGATGGATGTAGTAATATATATGTATACATACACGTGTACGTAAAATAATGCTATTTGTAACTACGGTTGTTGACAGTAGTCTATGTAGTAGTGAAGTCAATGTGGCAGTATCAGTATCGTAATATTGGAACGGATCAACGAAGGGATCTAGCGGATTGAATGGTTGGATCGAATCGAAGACTGTGATATTCTATTAAACTTAAATGAAAAATATTAAGGCATAGATAAATATCAATTATTATTAAAAAATAATTATTTAAAATATTAAGCATAGATACATGTCTCATATTTTTAGTAACAAATAAAGCGTTGAAACAGAAATCAAATGCACATAAGACTTCATTAATTGTTGAATAAAAATCAGAATCAAAATATACTTCTACTTCAGTTAATTTTCAAAATCAAGATTTTAACTCCTGACACCCCTCCAATAGGGGGTCGCCACTTGGCCATTATGTACCCCCTTATGTACACGATTATGTTTATGTAGCATTTCCTATATATATATATATGTGCATGCAAATACAAATGAATTTAGTTTTGATTTGGGTTGTACTTCAAAATCAAACTCACCGGCCTAACTAATCTTTAAAAAGAAAAAAAAAACTTTATAATGATGAAAAAAATGGTGAATAGTAACGATCGTTAAAATCCAGCAACTGAATCGTGAGATTCCACAACTTTAAGATCCTATGAGGATCGTAAAATACGAATCAAGAGTTTAACAACCATGCCATTAGCAATACTTACAAATATCATTACTCATTTACATGGAGTTTCTTTTATGGATGTGTGATTAAGCTAAAATTAATGAATAAGTTAAAAACGAGACTGTTAATAAGTCGATTTGATATCAATTAATGATAATTAAGGGAAAGACACTGGTTAAGTGGTGAGGACACGTTTGAATTGATGGAGTAGATTATACTGGACAATAGTAAAAAGAAAAGTAAGTTGAAATTTTATTTATTATATAAACACTGGTTAAGTGGTGAGGACACGTTTGAATTGATGGAGTGGATAATACTGGACAATAGTAAAAAGAAAAGTAAGTTGAAATTTTATTTATTATATAAACACTGGTTAAGTGGTGAGGACACTGTATATCATTACTCATGCATGTACTGTGTATTGACCTAAACACCTAAACATATAATCTTGTTCATAATAGTGAAGTCATCTCAAAGAAAATAGTAGAAAGAAGACGGATAAACCAAGATTTGTGTATATAGTAGTGTTAACAAAATTGGATTGGATTGACTAGTACAACTTAAAAATTCAGAATTTAGTCCAAATATAGGCCAAAAATAGATAAACAAATAAAATTAAACCCCATGAAAATCACTTTTCGAATTGATTAGTTTAGGCTCAAAATCGGTTGATTAAATTCAAAAGCGAAAAATCGGAACCTAAACTAGTCAATTCATCCAGAATTCAATTTAATTATCGATTCGATCCATCCCGACTCTTGACCTTTTATCTTTTCCAAATTAATTCACGAGCTCATTTTTTTTTTTTGAAACATTATTATACATACATATATTTATGGAAAAATGGATTCCATAAATTTTGTATGATTTTTCGGAGTACAAATGGGAATTAGGTTTTATTGCAAGGGTCTCCTTTTGAAGCTGTCATTTTCTGTGGGGGGTAAACAAATTAATTTATTAATTATTATTTATAAGTGGTATGGTGGCACGCGGGCCAGATTTTTTGCACGCATTCACGCATATGAATGCGCATTTTGGATTTCTCATTATTTGGGGGGCTAAATTTTTTAAATAATTTTGTATAATAATTTTTGTCCTTTTAATTACATTAAATTGCATTAAATCAGGCCAACTTACCATTAGCCTTGAATAGATTATGCATTTACTCCCACCAGCCTATCTATAATTACAATATATTAGATACAATTAATTTATCTCTATATTTTTTATATTTTGTAATTTATTGCACTTTTATAATGGATTCATAGAAATTTTCTTGTTGTAACATTGAAATATTTATTGCAACCATTCAAAGATGGCATGTACATGTTTACATAATGGTGTAAGGTTAGTGCGACGGCAATTTATTTATCTTTATCATGATAATATTGATGTTTTAGTGTATTTGATGCTATCAACAACCGACCGGCTACGTTGATCCTACTAATTATGATGGAATTGGATGCAAAATGTCACTTTTCTTTATAGAAATGAGCTTATGAGCTAAACTCGTGTACTTAAAGCCCTTGAGCCCACAGTGTTGGTACTTTTTTATTGCAGTAAAAATTAATTTGTTAAGATTATTTTTTAGAGATTGTTTTGTTTAGAAGAGTAAATTAGGATTTCACATTTACCTTTTAAAGCAAAAATTGTGGTTAATAATTAGTTATTTGGATTTTTATTGAATAACATTTTTGAAATTGCGATATCTCTACTACTTTCAATCCAAACCGATATTCTACATAATCAAAAATTGGTTGACCAAGAATTTTTCTGTAAGTATTTGGTATCCTTTGTAAGAATCAACGGATATTTGATTATGTTATTAATCATCGCTAAGTTATCGCTTTATCGTCCACATTATTGCTCCTTAATATGAAATTGTAAAAAAACGTGGGTTGACTCTCACTTAGGGTGTGGGAACGAAAAGGAATGAAATCTCTTAAAATTTTTATAGCGAGTTGTTTAAGTTGGACATGATTATATTCTTTTTTCCGATGTCTCATATCCTTATGAGCAACGAAAGACCAAATTTGCTACATCCACCCTCCGACATGACCTTAATATACTCTATATTAACTTTTGGAGAAGAAAAATATTTACAACTAACAATAGAAAATGTTGAATTTTCATGAGAATAAATAAAAATATATACCCCAAAAATATAAAAAGTAATATGTATAATAATAAGCCTTGCAGTCTATTGAACTCTACTCAACAAAATTGCATCACGTTACTAGTATCAAAGACCATCTACGAAATTATATTTCTTATCATTTGTAAGTATTAATTTGTCTCCCATTTAAGATAATAATTAAATACATGTCCGTAGTGGTAATTAACGCATCTCTGCAGTAAAATTTCAATAATTTTCACTAAAGAATCAGGACTAATTACAATTAATCATACATAAACATGTTCGATTAAACTATAATATGCAAAAGCAATCACAAAATGCAGAAATCTCTCCAAAATTGGTTTGCTTTATCAAAGGGAGACAGCATATGCATTATTGAAACGAAAAAGGGCCAGTTTAGAATTAAAAAGATCACATGATTAATCTAAAATAAATTTCAAAATAGCCTCTGATAATCAAGTGAATCATACCATGCTTGTGGGATAGTGCGTGTTCGTATGCCAAAAATATGTAATTTTATGCATGGACACAAACTAATTATTAAAAAAATTTATAAATAAAGTTGATTCTTTTGGATGGAAATGAGAAAACTTAATTATTCGTAATGTGATGCAAATAAATGGTATTTATAGAAAGGGAAGATATGATGGTTTTGAAGAATTAGGGACCATTCTCTTTGGCCGTTTTGGGTCGTTTTCTGTTTTCGATTTTTCAAAACAGTAAAAATGCGTTTTCTTTCCTATTTTCGAAAATGCGTTTTTGAAAACGAAAAAAAATTTGTACACAAAACACAAAACGATAAAATCATCGTTTTGGACGTTTTCAAGCCAATCCCACGAAAAACTTGAAAACAAGGGAAACAAACTTGAAAACAAGGGAAACAAGGAACATAGAGAAAGAGAGAGAGAAAATGAGAGAGAGGGAACACGTTTTCCTTTTTTTATTTTCGAAAACCGTTTTTGAAAATGTAAAAAAGAACACATTTTTAACAATCTCAAAATACACCCCCAAAATACAAAACTCAAAATGAATTCAAAACTCAAAACACAAAACTGAAACATAAAAAGAACGGTCCCTTAGTTTTCATGAATTTTTAATCTTTCTTACCATGCATTGCTTGATACACACATTTTATCTATGCGATCAGATTTATCATGTGTGGACGTCGAACTAGGTATCATTATTTGAGCTAAAGGCCCTAGTCCTATGGATTTTATTTTATTTTATTTTTGCTTGTGTCTTTAAAATCAAAGGAAGGATAAAATGCATCTACTTCTTCCTGTCGTATCGTGACACTTATTTTTTTATTTATTCTTTTAAATTTAAATCATAATTTTTAAAATATTTTATAGTATTAAAAAATAAATAACTGAAAAAAAATTACAAAAAGAGAAATTTGGGATTTTAATTCCTGCCCCCATTTGTGCCCTGCCTCCTGATAATCCCCAGACATGAGATGGGGAGGGCCGCCCGCCATGTCCCGTTCCCATCCTTATTAATTTGTACAATTATGGGTGTCTTTTGCATGGCTTAACACAAGCTTTGACCTGTTTAGATGACTGTTATCGAGCTATGTATATATATTTAACCGGTGTGATTCTTATGTTAAACATCGACGACGTGTCATATAAATTCTAAAATATATATACAATTGTAATTGATAATTGACTTGAGCTTATTGCTCTGATAACCTTTTGTCTAGTCTTTAGTTGTGACTTGTCTCACAAATATTAACGTCAAGGTGTCACGTAAACATGTACATCAGTAATGCATATTTTTAATCTCTGACGCAAGAACAAGACTCTTGTAATATTTCATATCTTCAATTTATTTATTTTTAATAGAAATGAAAATTTTGATGTAAAAGTTGAAAATTTGTTTTCTTTGTAAAAGTAGGTTGATATATATGACCTTGTTTGTAGCAACCTATCGTGCGTTATCTTCACAAAATACTCATTGTTTCAATAGTATTTTTTGAGGGAAAAGCTGAGATTTCAGATATATGTCGAGAAAGACGGCATAAACAAACAAATTGTGTGTATTCATTTGTAAACAGAATGTCGCACAGGGACACAGAAGAAAATGGACAAGAACCAACAAATGCTGTAAGATTTTCATGGTCCCATAACCCAGAATCGATGGTCTTAATTATTTGTAATCATCTTGTTATACTCGTTGGCTTCGTGTTTAGTCAGAGTATTAAGCACTCTAACGTCAAGTGAGTAATTGTGGGTCGTTTTTTGATCAAGATCTTTTGTGTGACCCGGGATGGGATGCTTACTATATTGCCTTGACATGAACTTGGGCTTTACTTGACCGTGTACGACACAAATTGGGATTTTTTAGCTTAACAATGTTTTCTATTTGCTTACGAGCTCGACGATGCTTATCATATTTATCTTATTTATATTGAGTGTAACTCTTGTTAAATGTTGTTCAACAATTATATTGGTGGGGAGAATTGTTGATATTTTCAATATATATGAGGTCACACGTTGTATATTAAAATGTGTGGTGCTATTATTTAAAGAATATTAGTCAATTAAAGTGATCCGTTAAAGATATATTGTGACTAATGGGTATTAGATTTCATAGAATTATAGTGTAGAGACCGGAGTGTTGTTTTAAATTGATGATGGGCCAATTTGAAGCAACTGAAAGATAGTGACTATTCAGTTACTACTATTATTTTATATTGGTTATGGTCCCCAATTGTTGGTGTGTTCTTTGTAATTCTCTACATCCCATCAATAGAGAGCAAATCAAAAGGTGAAGGCCATCAATCAATTGAAAGATCATAATCCGTTCAGGCAAACAATCAGACATCCATGAATTCATATATGTTTGTGGTTTTATTATTATCTCAGATTCAACATGGAGTTTTATTTAGGGTTTAAATGTGAAAAAATATTTGATTAAAACATATGAATCTGTAATCTATTATTATGTTATTCTATCAAGAATTGGACAAATAATTAACAATAGAAAAAGAAAAAAACCGATATGAGATCAAATTAAGAAGGAAATTGGCGAGAGGCAAATAAGCCCATTTGAACTAATGAGCTTGTTTGGAAAAAAAAGGACCGTTTTTTGGTTATAACATGTGAATGCACGATCTATAACAATGCATTCGCATGATTATCAAAAACTAACCATAGGCTAATTTTCAATTTTGATAGTTTGGTGATTAAAAATAACAACTTTTCATGAAAGGTTGGCACACGTTCGTGGATAATAAATGAAAACTATAAATAAGTGATAATTTTCAATTACTAACAATAAAAATCAACAATTAAAACCACATTTGAGAGCAATTATTCCATATTCTCATACACATTCAAACTTTATTGCGTTCTTCAAGTTCTAGGAAAAATCACAAGTGTTTAAGTGTTTTCTTCTTAAAATGCTTGTTTAATTCTACAAACCATTTGTCTGTGAATCCCTTTAAGCACTCTAAAAAATTATAAAGTGGACAAATATTGTTTGAGGATAACGATTACATATTACAGCCTTTTGTTCTTACTATTGCGTATTCTCTGCCTCTCCTATTTCTTATATTTTCCAACAATCTCAAAAAATATTTTGTATGAGATCGAGACAACAATGATAACTATAGAACTCATAAATCAAGATCTTGTAAGGTTGGACCAATTTGATGGAATGAACTTCACCTGGTGACAAGATAAAATGAAGTTCCTACTAATAGTATTGAAGATCTTCTACATTTTTTATCTGAACTTGACACCACTTGCATCACCAACAGATGAAGTCTTGGATGTTGTGCGTGCTGAAAGACAAAAACGCCAAGAGGATGAACTAATTTGTAGGGGTCACATTCTCAATGAACTATCGAATAGGCTATTTGATCTTTAGACCTACACCACATCTAAAAGAGAGATTTGGGTTGCACTGGAGAATAAATATAAAGTCGAGGAGAAAGGTACAAAGAAGTTTGTAATATCAAAATATTTTGATTTCAAATTTCTTGATAATATTCCCTCACTTCCCCAAGTGCATAAATTGCAAGTACTTGTCAACAAATTGAAGGCGGTCAAAATTGAACTTCCGAAGTCTTTTCAAAGTAAAGTAATCATTGTAAAACTTCAAGGGGCTTGGAAAACATATTGAAAGAAGATTCTCCACGGTTTCAAAGATTTGTCTTTGGAACAAATTCAAAAAATCTCCGGACTAAGAAAGATTCCAGGGAAAGAGGTAAGTGTGAAACTCTTAAAACGGCACTTCAAAAGCAATGCCATAGAAAAGATCAAACAGTCCAACAAATCAAGCGGAAGAATATCTTTTAACAAGCACTTAAAAAAGTCCAAGAAGAAGCTTAAGGGAGATTATTTTGTATATGAAAAACCTAGACATTATGCGAAAGATTGTCGACATCGAAAATAGAACAAGAATGAGGGCAAAATAAACTTTGTTTAGGAATATAACATTGTTGCTATTATGAGCGAGATCAATTCTATCAAATGAAAGGATCCTTGCTAGTGATATGATACACATGCAAAAATTTATATATCATATGATAATTCACTCTTCAAGACTTGTCACGAGTTGGATGTTGAACAAAGAGATATAAATGGGTAATGAACGTTGTTCCAAAGTGGTTGAGAAAGGAAATGTTGAAATTGTCTTCACTTTTGGAAAAACAGTTACCTTAAAAAATATATTACATGTGTTCTGATATGAGTAGGAACTTAGTGAGTAGAGATCTTTTAGAAAAATTGGGCATTAAAATTTTTTAGGAGTCCGAAAAACTTGTATTATCCCAAAATGAAAAATTTGTTGAAAAATATTATTCTTGTGAAGAAATGATCAAATTATGTACCATTGACAATATTAATATAAATAAAGTTAATTTTGCTTACTTAATTGACTCTTTTACTTTATGGCATACTAGATTAGTTCATATAGATGCTAAAAATATGAAAAGAATACTAAAAAGTGAAATGATTTATTACAGTATAAATGAAATACATGAATGTAGAACTTTCATAGAACCTAAAATGATAAAGAAGCCTTATAATAGTATAAATATGACTTCACAAATTTTACAAATTATTCATTCGGATATATGTGAATTAAATGACACCTGAGTAGGGGTGAAAAAGATACTTTATTACCTTTATAGATGATTATTCAAGATATAATTATGTTTATTTGATAAAACATAAACCCGAATATTTAATGTATTTAGAAGTTACAAAAATGAAGTTTGTTGGAAAAATGATATATTTTTACATATTATTTTAGTTCGCTTACTTAATATAAATTGATTTTTAAATGTAAAAGACAAGTGCTAAAAACGTCCAAGGAGGCAGCGAGTGGGGTGAAAAAAAAAATTCATCCAGAAATTTTGTGACTGCGGATTTTAGGATTTTCACACCCAAAACAATGCAATCTATAGTTTCCATATTGCAGATAATACAAATTTCTTAAATTTATTTATTATCATATCAAATAAATATTTTATGATATGATTTCATACTTACCGGTTTTATTATGCGTAATTTTAGGTAAGATCTAATTTCAATATTGGCTTTTGCTTTACATAACTAAAGGAAGAAACAAGAAGTAAAAGCTTCAAATAATTTTTTTGTCCTTGCTCCTACAAACTACGGCTCTACCGAATTCAAGAAACTACCAGGACATGATGCTTCATTGATTAATTCAATATAAAGCTTTGAAAAACCTAATTTCACCTGGTAAACCTTTGGCTAGCAGTTTTGCCGTTATTCACAGTAAGCAATTCCACCATTAATCAGCCACGAGCAGTTTTGCCATTTTCCTTCAAGTTCAGCAACGTGATGCTTCATTATTATTTCCAAAGCCCAACATCTTCTTCAAGTATTTAGAGAATACAAAACAACTTGTGCTAAATGTTCAATCCTTTAAATTGATCGAGCTACTCGGTGTGAAGTTAAGAACGATGGTTTTTAATACAAGTGGTGGTTGCGGCCAAGTACGATAGTACAGTGGTGACAAAGTCAAGATCGGAGGGTTGGATTCTATTTCTACAAGAAGTCAAAATAAGAAGAAAATCAAGGAGTTATTCTTAGATTTCTTTTGAATGTTTTTGTTAATTTTACGAAATTACAAAAATGGAGACTATTGTATTTTTGACCAATTAATTAGTGGATCGATTTACTCATAACATGGGAGCTCATAGATATTTTCTTTCGGGGTTTACCAATTTAGAGCTGGTGTTCATGTTTTAATAAGTTAGTTAATTTTCGCAATCGATTAAAATTACTTAGAACACTGTATTTTATTTTCATGTTGCCGTCAAAATTGTTAAAAAATTGGTTATAATATATTCCGACAGTTTGGTATGTACTATCTAAACTGGGTAATTAAGACATAATTTTTAATTAGCTAGATTTAAATATTTACAATTAGTATCATAGACGGTTCATTTTTAAAAAAGTGAGATCGAGGAAAAACCTAGGTATGGACAAAAATCCTTTAGAGCCCTTCTTCTAAACGGGACTAATTAATAAATTTCAGGGCTTAATGATTATTGAACAACACAAACTCATTATGTACGAGGCAGCGTTTCCATTGCTTCAAAGCCCTCACAACCGCATATAATTTTTGCAAATAGGTACTTTACTTCTGCCTTGCATCACTCAACTTTTTTGTAAAGAAAGCTACGGGTATCTTCTCTTGGGAGGGGACATTCTCAACACCCACACCACTAGCATCACACTTAAACTCAAAGATCTTCTCAAAACTTGGCATAATACTAGAGTTGTGCACAACTTTTCCCAGACGAAGTCGAAGCTCTTATCTTGCTCCTCTTCCCATTTGAATCTCCCATTCTTCAAACATTCCATGTGTGGTGCCACAATAGTGCTAAAATATTTGATAAATCGCCTATAGAAAGTTGCCAACTGTGGAAACTCTTTACTTTAGAAACTGTTTTTGATGTTGGCCAATCCCATATTGCTCTTATCTTCTCTTTGTCCATCTACAGACCATCTTCACCAACCATAAAGCCTAGAAACAACAGTTTATGTGTACAGAAAATGCACTTCTTCAAGTTGATGTACAACTGATTTTCCTTCAGAACATCTAGGACTTGCCTCAATTGAACTAAGTGATCTCATTTGGACTTGTTGTAAATGAGTATACTATCGAAACAAACTAGAACAAAAGACCCTATGAAAGGATGAAGAACCTGGTTCATCACTCTCATTAAGGTATTGGGGGCATATGAGAGTCCGAATAGCATCATAAACCATTCATAAAGTCCGTCTTTACTCTTGAAGCCAGCTTTCCATTCATCCCTAGGTTTTATGCAAATTTGGTGGTAGCCACTGCGAAGTTCTACTTTTGAAAAGACCTTAGAACCCTCAAGCACATCTAACATGTCCTCCAACTTTGGCATGGAAAACTTGTACTTCACTGAACAAGATGGCACGAATATCAACATACATGTGCCAAGTTCCATCCTTATTTGACACTAAGAAGACATGTACTCCACAATGACTCATACTTTTCCTTATGAATCCTTTTCTCAACAGCTCATCAATTTGCACTTTCAAAATTTCATTCTCCTTTGGACTTATTTGATAATGAGGCAAATTTGGAAGACTAACTTCAGGTACCAAATCAATTTGGTGCTGAATATTCCTTATAGGAGGTAATTTATTCTGCTACTCATCAGAAACTAAATCTTTAAATTCTGCCAATATTTTGTGCACTTTAGATAGAACACTCTCATCTTTTTTATTTGTTGTAAAAAGCCCCTTAACCACTACTGGATAAAAGCATTCAAATTTTCTTATAGAATTTGCAATCTCATTCTCATTACTTGTAAGGGTAAGGAAACTCTCAGTTCATTGTTGGGTGGACTTCTCCGTCTGCTTGAGAGGAACCATAGCGCTGTTAGGATTGCTCCATGTCAAGAGTACCACACACATACACACACACACACACACATATATATATAACCATTTTGGAGTGGTGAGCAAGTACGAAGGGAATCAATTACATGTGCAATACACCAAAGAATAAGTTACAGTTATAACTAACTAATCATAGCACCATAGGTGCACAATAGTAGCTGGCGATTCTTCTCAACAACACGTGAACTGAATGTAACAGAGGAGGTGTGATAATGCATTTTAACATCCTCTCTCAAGCTGGAGTTTATACTTTAACTCCAAGCTTGTCCTTAAGAAAAAGAAATCTGGTTTGTGAAAGGGGTTTGGTTAGTAAATCTACAATTTGATCTGATGATGGAACATATTGAATTTTCAGCTTTCCTTCAAGAACCTTGTCCCTAACAAAATGTATATCCAACTCAATATGCTTAGTTTGGGCATGGTAAACTGGATTTGAAGCTAAAGTACTTGCACTAAGATCATCCCACCAAAGCACAGGAGGTGAAGTTAAGTGTAACTTGATTTCTTTAAGCAATTATTCAACCCAAGTTATCTTGGCAGCAGCGAGTGCGAAAGCTCTATATTCTGATTCAGTGCTGGACCTAGCCACAACATGTTGTTTCTTTGATGACCAAGCCACCAATGTATCTCCCAAGTGTACACAATAACCGGTTGTTGATCTTCTATTATCAAGGCATGATGCCCAGTCTGCAACAGCAAAACCAATGATGCACATTTTATCACTCCTTTAAATCTATAATCCTTGCTCAATAGTCCCTTTCAGATATCTAAAGATTATTTTAACTACTTTCCAATGGACATCTGAAGGTACTTGCAAGAATTGACTCATCTTATTCAAAACAAAGGTTATGTCAGGCCATATGTGCGCTAAGTATTGTAGTCCACCAATTCCACTTCTGTACAGAGAAGGATCTGCCATCTTTTCTCCTTCACTTGTAGAGATATTCTTGCCTACGGTCATAAGCGTTGCACAAGGTTTTAGATGCTCAAAATTGAACCTTTCTAGCAAGTCCTTTGTATACTTGATCTGAGTGAGATGCATACCTGATTCACCTTTTCTTACCTCAATTCACCCATGTCTTTTAGTGCAAACTATGTATTCAAATTGTTAATAAAGCCCTGCAACAACTTGTGATCATTGCCTGTAATCACTATATCATCAACATATACTAAGGTAAAGATTACTTGCTTATGATTCATGTAAAAGAATAGGGAACTATCTGATTTTGATTTCAAAAACTTCCAGTCCAGAAGAGTCTTCTTCAGTTTTTCATACCATGCTCTAAGTTCTTGCTTCACTCCATAAAGAGCCTTTTTTTAGTTAGTAAACAAAGGTAGGATTTCGTTTGTCAACAAAACCTTCATGCTACCTCATATAAACTTCTTCATCTAGTTTCCCATTCAAGACAGCATTGTTAATGTTGACTTGTCTGATACTCCAGTCTTGTAGTAATCATAGGATGCTCTATAATCTAATTCTTCTGTTCTGCCACACTCAAATTGAGTTCATCATTTGCTTCAGTTTGCTCTATCTGAGCATCAACAGTTCTTCTTGACTCTTCATTTGAGTGCCTTCAATATTTGTCTTAGTGGTTTCATTCTCATTTCCCTTAGATATCAAGTTTTTAGCCATTTCTGGTTGAACAAAATCAGAAGATGTTGATGTTGGAGTTTCATCAGAATGAGCTTCATCAGTTGAGCAAGTTGGGCTACCATTTGGAGGAGTGTGAAAAGGTAGATATTGAATGATAGTTTTAGAATTTTTGAATAATTTCTTTTATTGAGAAAACCAGATTGGAATGGAAACTCATTTTCATTGAAGACTACATGCCTAGATATATATAATCTTCGTGTTGGACATAGACATTTGTATCCTTTATGGGAGTCACTGAAGCCAAGAAACACACACTTTGTGGAATGAAAATTGAACTTGTGTTCTTGATATGGTCTGAGACAAGGAAATAAGCACAACCAAAGATTTTTAGTGATTTGTATTCAACATGTTCATTGTTTAGAACTTGACAAGGTGCTTTCATTTTGAGAATAGGTATAGGTAGTTTGTTAATAAGGTAAGCGGCTGTATGAAAGGACTTCCACCAATAATGTAAGGGCATACTTGC
The DNA here is from genome assembly GCA_903798255.1 of Fraxinus quadrangulata. Classification (NCBI taxonomy): domain Eukaryota; kingdom Viridiplantae; phylum Streptophyta; class Magnoliopsida; order Lamiales; family Oleaceae; genus Fraxinus; species Fraxinus quadrangulata. The sequence goes on along the minus strand of CAIGRB010000189.1, from coordinate 25,773 downwards.
TTGAGCAAGAAGAGCTAGACTAGTTTCTGTTATATGTCCGTGTTTTCTCTCAACTTTACCATTTTGAGTTGAGGTGTGATGACAAGAAAGGCATAAGTAAATACCAGACTTTAGAGTTAAATCAGTGAATGCTCTAAATTCACCTCCCTAATCAGACTGGAGTACTTTGCTTTTCCTATCAAACTTATTTTCAACTAGATTTTTGAATTGAACGAACATATTTAATGTTTCGGATTTATTTCTTATGGGATAGATCCATGTATACCTACTATAGTCATCAATGAAGAGAATGTAATATCTGAAACCACATATAGAGTTTATATGTGCAGGCCCAAGACATTTGTGTGAATTAAATCAAGAGGAGCTAACACATGTGAAGCAGATAATTTGAACGTCAAGGAGTATGATTTACCAAGTTGGCAAGCATCACAAAAACAAAACTGAACGATTTCATTAGCATCGAATATTTCATTATAAGATTTAAGTACTAGTGACATCACAGAGGTTGTGGGATGTTCAAGTCTCATATGCCACTACTTTATCCTAGACTCATACTCAGTGGTAGTTTTAGACACGCTAGATTTAACAACAAATGTTGAGGGGTTTATCTTATTTGGATAGACTGACTTTTAACGAGAAGATTTTTAGCTTGATTTGGATGCTCAATTTGATATAGCCCATCCTTACGCTTCCCTTCCAGCAACATCTCCTTCATTTGTTTGTCCTCAACAACACATAAATCAGAGTGAAATTCCATAAATACTCCATTATCAGATGTTAATTGGGAAACACTTATCAAGTTTTTCTTAATTGATGGAACTAGCAGTACATTATTAAGAACCGGTGATTTGTTATTCAGAGTGTTCAGATGATTTGCACCAATATAAGAGACATAAAGTTTGTTACCATTACCAACAGCAAGTCTTTCCTTACCGCCATAGTCGTGTGCCTCAGACAGGTTCTTCTTCTCAGAAGTGACATAACTAGTTCCTGAGTCTGCAAACCAAGCAGGATCTGATATAGTACTAGATGAAGCTATAAAAGCTGCTGGTCTTGAGGAAATGTTCTGATAGTGCTATTTAGGTCTTGTACCTATATACATTTAATCAAAATGATTGTAACACTTTCTGCTGAATGATTGCTCAAACCACAAATTTGGCACGGTCCTTTGTTTTCAGTTTGTCTGCTAATTCCACTTCTGCTTCTTCCACCTCTATTGTAGTAGTTTCTCCCTCAATAGTTAGATCTACCTCATCTGTTGAAATTTGATTTGTGCAACAAATTTGCTAAGGTGTGACTCAAGTAAACTGAGGCTAGGTTGTTTTTCACAGCATCGAGATGCTCAATTCGACTCTCAAAAGTCATTAGTACAGATTGCAACTCAGGCCAAGAGATGGACTCTCTGCTATTGATTTGAACCACTATAGGAGTGTACTCTTTATCTAGTCCAACTAGCACTTTTGTAACAAGATCATTGTGAGGGATGCTTTTTCTTGCAATTTTGAGATTATATGCTAGTTGCTTAATTATATTTAGGTACTGATCAATATTCATCGAACCATTTCTTGTCTTTTGAAGTTCACTAATAAGGAAAATGACTCTTGACTTGTTCATTACCCCAAAACTTTCCTAGACAACATTCCAAAGATTGCAAGAGTTTGTAGATCCCATCATTCTCATGGCTATCTCAACAGTCATTGAAGAGTAGAGCCAGCACATCAGTAGTTGATCATTAGACATCCATTTCACATATTCATTATTTGGTATCATTTCGACAGTGGTTCCAGTAGGGCCTATGGTTTGTGTTGCCAAAAATTCTGCTGGGCAAACTTTTGTTCCTATGATAAATCCTTCAAGGTTATGGCCCTTAATAATGGACGTCACCATGTTCTTCCACATCAAAAATTTGTTGCTATCAAACTTTACCCGTGGAACTTGAGTGAGACTTATTCCAAGGGATGACAACTGATTTCCTCCCAGCATTGAAGGCATCGGTGTGCTTGTGGTTGGCTGAGCTGATTGTATATTGTCATTGGATCCGTTGTTAGCCATTATAAGGCTCTGATACCAAGTTAAAGTTTGATAAAATTGTTGAGAAGAAAACTCATGCAGAAGCCAGAAGCTTGAATGTATAATATAATTGTATTTATTATACATTTACATTGGTTATGTTACAATATATATATAACCATTTTGGAGTGGTGTGCAAGTAAGAAGGGAATCAATTACATGTGCAATACACCAAAGAATAAATTACAGTTATAACTAACTAATCATAGCACCACAGGTGCACAATAGCAACTGACGATTCTTCCAAACAGCACGTGAACTGAATGCAACAGAGGAGGTGTGATAATGCATTTTAACATACACGTACAATGTTTTGGGGTTTCTTGGCCACTAACCAAAATAAACATTGAATTAGAAAAGAAAATGAACCAAGTTGCGGGTTCACGCATTCCTGAAGACGGCATTTCTGATTGTGAGGATAGCATCAAAGCATCTAATCTTTGGAATAGTTAGAAAGTTGAATTTAGTACTAAAGAGTCTTCCACTTGAAACACACATCAAAAGAGAACATAATCATCATAAAGAATGGAAGGTTTGAGATTTAAAGAATGTAATTCACAGTCAATGGCTACAACTTTTTGGAATAGGATCTTCAAATCTAAGAATTTTAGGGAACCTTTTGTGCTTTGAATTGGATAAGAGACTAGATAAAATTAAGCCCTGTTTGACATCCTTTATTTTAAAACTTTTTTTTTCCTATATATTCATTTTCAATCACGTGTCACAGAATAAAATTTCGGCAGGTAGATCCAAAATTTTTCCTACTTTTTAACCACGCATTCTCTGAAAATTCACTATTCAAAACTTTATTTTTGCCAATTAATGGTCATCAAATAGGGGTTAAGAAAAAGAATATCGTATTTCATTATCTCGTAAAAAACTATGTAGTCTAGCATGCCAACTTCCATTTAAGTTTTGTTTTAATCACCAAACTTGATTTGTTCCAAGATCGCCGAAGTTCCATTTTCAGTTCAGTTAAGGTGTACCATCACCTTCCAATCCTAAAACTAACTGACATATCCACATGGAAGACGCAACAAATAGATTGAATTTTTTAGTGGAATATATATAAAATGATATTTCATTGAACAATTATGTTATAGTATTAGATAGGTTGACATAATATCATATAACATTATATTATTGAATTATTTAAAACACAGTCAACTTCTCCATATAGTTATTTATTGCCACCTACACTTTGTCATTGCATCTATCAAAATCCTTTCGATAAAATGTCATAATCCTTGTTGTTTTAAAGTAAGCACAGAATAGTATGAACCATTAGGCTTTGTTAGGTCATTATCATCATTGGTCTCCAGCATGGAAGTGTTGGAATGTAAAGTGAAATCTTGAAGGTAAAAACATGATATTATAGTATTTGGAGTCTTGGACCCTTAAAAGGAATGTTAGGCAATGATTATGTCTCCGCGCAAAGTCAGATTTATTAACCAATTCAAAATTGAAGTAATTATATACTGAATTGGGGCCCACCACTCCTTTCTTACTATCTTATCTCAAAATTTAAGTAAATCAAGAAATAATATATTTATTTATTTAAATTCAACTTCAACACGCCTTATCACATTCATTCTTATAGAAGTCCTGACACACGTGTAAAAAGGTTAAATTTAAAGATATCATATTGAAATATTTCCTCTAAAACTGGACATGTTATCCCTACACGCACCGCTATACGATTCCTGTCAAACCCACCAACCCACAAAGTCCAAAGTGGAGATTTTCCTGAACCATGATTAAAGGAGAATGTAGAAATCGTTGTAAAAGGAATAGGAATGTTTGTCTACTCAATCTTTCCTTTCGGCTGGGTTGGCATCATGATCTTTGGGCCATACACCCTGTTGCATCATGATGATGCACTACACGATGATGATCAATATTGTTCCTCATGCTAAGTACATATTTGAACACATTCTATCGGCTTGATGGGGGTGACAAATATGAACTTTCTTTTCTTAGATTGCACGTGATGCGGCAGAATAATACGAGAGCAAAGATTTTGTTCGAAAGTAGGTGATTTTAAAATCAAATATAGAAATTGGCAATATTAAGTACAATTAATGAAGTAGAATAAAGGTCCAAATTTTAAAACATTTTCTTATGAACTCAAGAAGCACTCTAATACCCCAAATAACCGTAATTCTTATTTTGAGGATTTTGTAAGCTAAATGAGTCATTTGAATAGCATTAATTCGTGTTAAGGACCCGTTGTAAATGACTTCAAATGTTGAGAATCACGAAGACAAAAAGTTTAATCGTAAGTTTTTTTTTGGGGAAATTTGAAGTGTTACCTCCTGCTGAAACTAAAAATTGAAATCTACCTGGAGGTTTCAAAATTCTTGAAAAATGCTCGAGTGAAACCAAATAATTCGGGCATTTAGCAAAACTGAAACTATATAAAGGGCAATTATAAAATTGTCCTTATTATTTAAATAACGTACATTACTTTAACTATAATTTCTTAAATTATAGGAGCGATTATATTAATTTTTTTTAAAAAAGGAAACCAATCCAAACAAGAAACAATTGGTGCTATCCAGATTGTGCAAAATTCCACACATTTTAAGGTATCAAAGACGAAACTGAGATTCTGAATATTGCATGAAGAACTGGGATTATCGTATGAACGAGACATGATCACATGAGGTAGCATCTTAAGGTATCTAGAAGACTTTGTTATAATGATATTTCATCCTGACACCGTGAATAATGACGACTGTTACCATAGTTGAGTCATGTTTTCAAACTATTTAGTGAAGATGTGTTAGCATACTACCCAAATTCGGATTAGGATTGGGTTGGTTAATTGATGAAATGAACAAAAGTTTTCTTGGTTTGGAAGTCCGATTGAAAAAGGGATCAAAGTTCATCAAGAATTGAAAGTTTGATTGGTAAAAGGACTTTGAATAATGGAAAACTTGGTTTTGGAGTTTTGGTGGAGAAAAAATCATCACAATTTTGCTAGTTGACTACTAGCTTAGGCGCCCGAGCATCAGGGTGAAAAAGGGAACAGAGAACTGGAACATTTCGCTCGAGCGGAAGAACTCTCGCCCACCGGGTAGGAATACTTTTTCTATTCTGACTCGTTTCTTGAGATGTATTTCATCTAAAATACTTGTAATGAGCTCATATATATATTCCATGTGGTATAGACTCTTCATAGGCTCAACATAACAATTAGATCATTGTTGTACATATTAGAAGCTTGATAGAATTGTTTAGATTGAAATTAAATTATCAAATCTTGTAAACAAAATTTAGTTTCTTGGTATATGAAATTCTTTCACTTAAAACTTGTATTTTATGTGATACAATATTCTTCATATTGCTTATTTTCTCACTCTTTAATTATTTGGATCGGATTCTCAACAAATTGGTACAAGAGCAATTCTGGTATCTTGTTTATTTCAAACAAGATGAAATATTAGACATTAAGCACTCATATTTGTATTCAATTCCTTTAGAAGACAATATAATCAGCAACAAATATGAAAAATAAATTAGCAAAATTCGTTAAATTAATGTGAGCGTGAAAGTGTCATGATTTGATAGCGTGTTACTACAATAGACGTGATTAACATGAACATAACAAAAAAATGTTAAATTAATGCGATCATAAAAGAGGTATGATTTGATAACCTTTAACTACAACATACTGATGGTAAATATACATATAAAATAAATTATTGTAATCTAAACCAATGCAATACTGTTCTAAACACAAAAAGCTTTGAATACTCAGAATCCAAACAACCCAAATGTGCGTAGAGCACAACCAAAACTACAAATAAACTAGAAGTGCAAGCTTAAATTTATACAAATAGCACTATTGTGCCCAAAATATCATTTGAAGTAGACTTTCATTTTGTACCATTTTTGTAGCGTGTAATGTCATGACACGAATGTATCTTTTCGAGTCAAGTATTATAATTTCTAGATGCAATCTGGCATGACTTTACAGCATTTTAACAATTATTGAATGTTACACAAAAGTGAGGATAGACAATATAAAAGTAATAACAAGAACAAAAGAATTACTTAAAAACTTGTTACGCAAATTGTTGTCAAACGACCTCCCTGGACGATGATGTAAGTCTTGCTCTCTTATTCTCACTCTTTAATTATTTGGATCGGAGTCTCAACAAATTGGTACAAAAGCAATTCTGGTATCTTGTTTATTTCAAACAAGATGAAATATTAGATATTAAGCACTCATATTTGTATTCAATTCCTTTAGAAGACAATATAATCAGCAACAAATATGAAAAACAAATTAGCAAAATTCGTTAAATTAATGTGAGCGTGAAAGTGGTATGATTTGATAACGTGTTACTACAATAGACGTGATTAACATGAACATAACAAAAAATTGTTAAATTAATGCGATCATAAAAGTGGTATGATTTGATAACCTTTAACTACAACATACTGATGGTAAATATACATATAAAAGAAATTATTGTAATCTAAACCAATGCAATACTGTTCTAAACACAAAAAGCTTTGAATACTCGGAATCCAAACAACCCAAATGTGCATAGAGCACAACCAAAACTATAAATAAACTAGAAGTGCAAGCTTAAATTTATACAAATAGCACTATTGTGCCCAAAATATCATTTGAAATAGACTTTCATTTTGTAGCGTGTATATCATGCTCACAAAAACACGAATGTATCTTTTCGAGTCAAGTATTATAATTTCTAGATGCAATCTGGCATGACTTTACAAGATTTTAACAATTATTGAATGTTACACAACAGTGAGGATAGACACTATAAAAGTAATAACAAGAACAAAAGAATTACTTAAAAACTTGTTAGGCAAATTGTTGTCAAACGACCTCCCTGAGCGATGATGTAAGTCTTGCTCTCTTATTCAGTCGGCATCGACCAAATGACTGAATATATATATATCGACACCACA
>CAIGRB010000185.1:0-29758 GCA_903798255.1 Fraxinus quadrangulata | reverse complement strand
TTATTCATTATTATTCTTGCTAGCACGAGAAAAGAAACCCTAGCCGTCATTCTTGTTCTCTGTGTGGATCACCATTGGAGGCTGGACATTTGGACAGCTTGGATTGCAGATCGTGATCGTTGGAGTTCAAGAAAAAGCAAAAGAGTTTGCAGAAATCATCAAAGGTATTATTTCTATCACAATTTCTATCTAAATACAAAGCAGATCCGTGTATGGGAATTGAAAAATTGTTTATTTTCCGCTGCGCATGTTTAAGTAAATTCCCAACATCAAATATGCCTAAAGTGAAAGATGAAATTTCTTTTTCATTTTACATGAAAAATTTGGGTGGATGAAACATGGCATTAAAGCGTTGAACTAGGCGAACATTCTAATAATCTCAGTTTTGCTTACAAGTCCTCATTAAATTGATTAAAAGGTGCTGTTTCGCGTTTTACCATCAACACGACATGCGTCTAATTGTTTGTTTTATGAACATTGTTACATCTTAATTTTTCATTTCTGCCCTTCATGTTTATTTCTTCTTCTGTTGTTTATACTACGTGAGTTTATCTCGGCTAGGGATAATAACCTTGCATTTTTTTTTTCTCACAAGTTAAATAGAGTAAGAAAAAAAAATGAAAAAAAAAAAAGCAAGAATAAGCTTTACAAATTTTTACCACCAAACATTAGCAATGGGGACCATCATTAGGGGTTGATGTTAGAGACTAGGAAAGTTCGCCCCGCACAGAATCTTGAAACAATGGCCACAACATTGATAAAAATATCATGTTCCCAAGGGAACAAAAGATGAAAAAGACTAAATACCCCTTTCTATTAAATAGAGCTCTGAAACCTAGTACACATAGATTAAGCCCTGTTTGATTTAAATCAAAATCAACAACTAATTTTAATCACACATTTTATAGGACTCGTAACTTTTTAACTACGCATTTCATCAATTTTTTTTTCATCAAAATTTATTAACAAATATCTAGCACATTTATTTTTATTTCCAAATCTTATTTAATCAAGCATATTAAGCACGACGTACACAACCATCCCCGGCCAACTAATAAAGTGCAGCAATGGTCTGAGTTACACCACAAAAACTAAACAGAGCAAGGTCAAAAAGAAATTAATTGCAATTATGCTAACTAAAATCGAAAAGAACCTAAAATTACTTAAAAAGAATCAAGAAAAATAAATAAAATACATAAAATGTGAGTATTGGGAAGGATGACCATGTTCCCCTATCTCTCATCATTTACACCCACTCAATCAATGTACAACCACAATAGCACTCAATAGGGTGGAACATTGATTGTAGGGTTTCAGATCACAGTAATATTATGGGCCTGCACCTTACAATAAAATATCTGGCAAACTGCGGGTGCACCGATCACATGGTGCAAGGTGCACGTAGAATATGCCAAGTCAATGATGATAAACGCCAAATCTTTGTCCTGCCAAATCACATCTTACTTGAGCAACACCGATCCTTGACTTCTCGAGATCAAATTCCATCCACACGTTTTGTTGATGATGATGGCCTATAATGTACGACTCGATTGCCAGGAGATCAGAGTTCCCAAATGTGAAGCAATATACAGAATCATTTCCTCTAATTTCACCCAGAACCCGATATAGCAATCGGTTATCCGATACCTTAATTTCGGCACCACGAAACATTAGACTAACTGAGGGCAATGTGGGTAGACTAGTTTGATTGACTGGGATAAGAAAACACAAGTCAAATGCTCCTTGGAACACGAAATTCGGATCATCCAATACCCGTAAAATCGTTCTAGTTTGGTTCATAAACTCATTTTTCAAAGCCGTGTAGGCCGGTCCAAGAAGAAAAGTAAACTGGGTACCTGAATCAACCATGGTTTGACCCGCCCCGGTATGATCGGGTTCGAATATGGACTTGGGTAATTGCAGCAATTTTTCTTCGACTTTAATACCCTCAAGCTGGACAGTGTAAGCCACCCTATCAAAATAAGGTAATGGGGTAGAGATTTGGATCAAGGGAGTGTAATTTAAGGGCAAAAACCAAGTAAAATTCGAATCACCCAATAGTAGAACGCCGGTTAAATCCGAACCCGAAATGCAGTAAGAGAATTTCTTGAAGCCCATTTGGGAAACAAAAGAGAGGGATCCACGGTTCATACCCATTAACCCGGTGGTCTTGGAATCCTCATCTGTGTTGCTACTAAAACCGGAATCCATGCACCCGAATATGGTATCCGAAAATACCGACCCGCCAATATTAAACGTATCCAAAGCAAGATTTCCTTCCGACGATGAAGCGTCAGCATATGAGAGTATAGCATGGCAGAGGTTCTTGGAATCACAGGAAGCGGGTATGGAGAAGTCTTGGGTCCGGATCGTGCAAGTAGGTGAAGAACAAGTTACAGGTGAGTAAGACGATGACCGGGTCGGGTTAAATACGGGTCTGTTTACTCGAGTCGTGTTGCAGAGTAGCCATGATAGTTCACTGCCTGTGTCGAGGACCATGGTAACATTCTGTGGAGGCGAGCCCACTGCTAACGACACTGTAAGAGTTACATTGTGAGTGAAGGAAAGCTTCTTGGGACTTCTTGGGAAAGAACCGGATGGAATTTCTTGAGTTTTCAGTGGCAAAACAAGCATTTTTGCAGTAGCGTTTGATTTCTTGATGACCATTGAATCTGCTAAGCAAAAGGAAAGGTGCATTTGGATTGAGAAGATAAGAAAGTGTAACAATTTCATGGTTTTGTGTGTTCACTAAATGAAACAGTTATGTTAAGTTGAGGAGAAGTAAACTGCAGAAGATCTGAGAAATGGAGGTGGGAGTGTCAGAAAAGTAGTTGAATCTCTTTATAATAAACAGAATAAATCTATTTTGTGACTTCGTTATCACACAGGTTTTTATGAAGGGTCATATGAATGGTCGAACTAATGACGTATATAATACTCGAATTCTTGGACGATAAGAAATGAGAAGTGTTGATTTGTTGTTGACCCCAAAAATTGGCTCAACAGGTGTCGGGCCCACTCTTGCTATGTCAAGTGCGATTCCGGCACACTTTTACCGGATCGACGACGATAATCGGTTGGAATTAAGCGCGGGAGGCACTTTTTGACGAGAGACAATAGACGTTCAGACTCCGGCAAATACAATTGGGGACGATTGTGTTAACTATAATCGTAGAAATATAAGTTCAAAAATGTTTCAAACAATTTTCATGTTATACTATCTCGAGAGATAGATGAGAAATGTGTACGTGTTTGTATGTTAAATACATTGGTTAATTGTGTCCTTTTTTTTTTTTCTCTTTTTATATCTCTCATCCCAAAAAGTTTTTCTTTCGGTTACAATATGAACCTATTTATATTATGTTTGACAGACGTGGTAGCCGTTGGATTAAAACCACGTGGTTTAATACAAGTGTTAAATCAATCACGTCCGAAAGATCTCCAAATCTATTACGGGGAACAACGTCGACCTCGTGGTGGGACGAGGTCTGCTTTGATCCGAGGTCCTCATGTAACTGGAAGGAGCTTCTGCCTCGGAACTTCAGAACTTCGGCCGGATTAATCAAAAGGACCTCGTCAACTCTTCTGCTCGACCCCCCTAGCTAATTTGGTCCACGTGGGCTGACTGCTTATATATCTGTCAACGTGGCGGCCTCGAAATTTGGGAAGATGGTAACGGTGGTAACATTTGTAATTGGGGGAACAAAGGGGTGTGAGGAATCTTCAACTTTTGTGAACCGAATTACAAACTGATGTGATTTTGCAAAGATCTGGTATTAGCAAGGGACTAGAAGGTGGAGTGGGGACAGGGAAAGACGACGTTGAATTGTTATGAGGCTATGACATTGACTAACCAACTAAAGAGTCCAAGATCCATGTTTGGTCGGTTGATTAAGGATCTGGTGAATAAATAACTGGAGTTCCTCTTTTTGACATTGTTTTTTTTTTTCAATGTAACTCATTTAAGTAATTCATTATTGTACATTCTTCGGATACTCATCTTGAATTGTGTTTTAGCATACTAATTTATTACTGTGATGAAGGCACGAACCTTCCTACAACCATGGATTAAACATAAGGTTAAGATCATCACATTATTAACGGCGGCAGTAAACCAAAATGCCCATTTATTAAGGTTTGGCTGTTCACAAAAAGTGCCACGGAGACCGAAATTTAGTATCAAGGATTATTCACTTTTATATTATATTTAAATTTATTAGCTTATCATGTAATAACACGTGTCAATTGTAATAAAGTGGCTCGCTTAGTACGAGACCAACACCTAGGTATTGATTTTAAAACGATAGAAATACGATAAAATGTGTGTCACGAAATTGTGACATGAATGTAGTATATAAAATTCGTACATAACACGACATGACAATAGGGTAAATAATAAAAGGGTGCGGAATTTATGGTTTTGTTTCAATCCAATCATTCGTCCCTTTCAACTTTATTAACTTTTCATCATATATCACGTGAAGCTATAACAAAATGAATTTCAGTGGCTCACTCAAAAATGAGGGGACAAATTCGTTCACCTTCAATTGTTTTTTTTTTTTTTTTAAATCTCAATACAACAATTGTAATGAAAATTTGCGTTTGGCAATCCCATTTGAATAATGGAACTCAAGCAAGGGCCTAATATCACCTCAATTATTTAAACAAGTTGTGTTCAAACCATATTCTTGAAATTGAGCATAGTCGTCTCGAGTGAGGACGTTTCCTTGTATACAAACACAAGTTAATGTAGTAGAACTGTAACTTTAACCAATTGTGTACATAACATTCGCAAAATTCTGATCTTTATGCCAATAATGTTGTAAAGTTAACTGAGTAGACATCTTCGTGCAATAATGTAATGATTTTTTCATGCTACTTTACCATACTTGTAAATGATGCGATAATTAGCACATGTCATGTCGATTGAGGGATGGGCACAATATAAAAGAGGGGACCATTCAACCTTTTATGGAACGGACCAATTCTCGAAATGACTCCACAGTCCACACGCATAAATCTTTCTAATCTAACGATGAATTTAATGTTGTTTTATGGACCCGAGAAAATGTTCGAGTAGTTGACTTCTTTTTGATCCGCACAAGAAAATAAAAGGGTATAACAGTTTTTTAACCAAACTTTGATCTCTTTTATAAGTTATAAATGGACGGTTTCTGACCATTAATGCATGTAGGTTTAAGAGGTACAGAATTGCAGTGTTCTAAAAAGTATAAAGTGTAAGAAAATGTGGAGGTCAAGTTTCGACAAAGACGAGGCCTAGACGTGAAAAAATGTTTTCTTATTTTAATTTTTAAATCAATCTAAAAATAATTTAATAATTAAAGAAAAAAGCTTAAAAAAACACAGCTAGACGTGAAAAAAAAAAGGCAAACAAAATAAAAAATTGTGAAAAAGTGCGAGACAAGGTGTTTTGTTCATGTTTCATCCTTCGGCGGCACTTAGGTGCCGTCTAGACACCACTTTCTAAAACATTGCAAATTTGAAAGGTTGGAGATGATCTATAGGTTACTTTTTGAACAATTATGATATGCTTGGTAATGTAAATAGAATAACATTTCATGGTATGAAAAAATAAAAAAGAAATTAAAATCTAGTATACATTTTATCATATTTGTTTGATTGAATCCAAGCTATATATGAAGATTACCTTCTAAATCAAGTTTCATTCTAAAATTATCTTTAAACTAAAGTTATATAATTAATTAAGAGAGTTAAAATATGTCAAGCAATCTTAAGAGTGAAAAGCACAGCCCAACACAGTATGCCTTGGGGCCTACCTAACTCCACAACCTAATCGTGTTAGGCTTGCAACTCAAATAGATTGATTCACACGAGCAATCTAAAAAACTAAACTACTAATCCAAACACTATACAATTTTTTTTAAAATAAAATACTTTTTTTTCTAGTTTTTTCACTACATTTTGTACCGTGCGTTGTGCTACGTGCGTAATATCGTGTTACATACATTCTACCACAAGTTTACACTGCTCTGCTATCATTGTTGACGTTATCGCTACCATGACTACCGATTGTAACATAATGTATTACACCTCTGCTTATATTGCAACCACCATTATTACCTGATTTGCGCCATTGTCATCCCCTTATCTACCGACCAAGGAACAAAATTGGGAGTGAGAAATAATAAGAAATACCATTAAGAACACATTGTCACATATCCAAAAACACCAATCCTTCTCCACCGTCGAGACCAACATCTCTAGCGACAACCACCATCAAACACACACCACAAAAGAAATCACCATTACACCATCAAAACTATCTCACCATCATTGCTTTCAAAGCACAATTTTTTTTTATCATGATAGCCGAACTTCTTGTTGACTCTCTCTCTCTCTCTCTCAAAATGACATCGCCATTCATGCACTCCATAATTGCATTGTATTATGTAATCGACTTCGTTGCCATCACCACCATCTCTTCCTCCACCAAATCCATAATTTCCTTTATTCGGACGAAGCAACAAAATGGAGGTTGTAGGAGGTGATGAAGGGTCTAGGGTTAGAAAATCTTCAATCACGCTACCACTAGAGTTTGTTCACACTGACATGTCACCAATAATAGACGAACGATTGAAGATTGTGGCTAGGATTCACTAGATCTGCTTGTATTTTGGATGCGTCAAATCCAGGAATAAAAAATAACGACCTTAATTTAAAATTTGAAAAATCAACCTTTGATGTAATTTCTTAGCCACTTCAAAATCAAGTAATAGTGGCCCATTATGATCTCGTTCCGTCTCAGTTATAAGAGGAAAAAAGGGATGGCTATTCAAGAATCAATTGGCAAGCCAAAAAGTAGTAGAAGAAAGGGAAAAGAGAACAAAATAAAACATGGACCATTATCATAAGTGGGCCGAACCATGGATTCATACCATTCCAACGAAAACAGTATGTCAAAATACCCGGGTCCCGTTTTGGACTTTGGTGCCGAGGGCAGTCTCTTGTAAAATATGGTTTAAGAGGATAGTTCTCGATTCTTCAAGTGAGTTCCTGAAACCCTTTCTTTATTTTCATTTTCTCTCTCTATATAGCTGCCATGGTGTAACAATTTCTTCTAATTTTTTTAATTGCGGAGAAATTTTCTTCTATTTCTACAGATTACATTCGATATTCGTTAAACTTTTCCAATTTGATTTGTTGAAAAATGGCTAAAGAGACCCCTAATTGGGAAGGTTTACTAAAATGGAGTCTCTCTCACTCTGATGGCACTGGTTCTGCTCGTAATTTAAGGTACCTGTTTCTTGAATTTATCTTTTATGTTTGGACTGTAAGGTCTGATTAGAAAAATAGCATTATTTTGAATTAAGTATTTTAATTTCCTCCTGGGTTTTGTTTTTATATGATTTCTTGCAATTACTGATTACTGGGATATTTAATACTGCATATAAATACATTAGATACTACATGGATACGTTCTTTTACTGTTATTGGAGTTAAGCCATTGTTCCAATTAAATTTTTGGGTTGGCTAATGTGATTTTAATGGGTTTAGTGAGGAGGATAGGAGATGGTTCATGGAGGCTATGCAATCTCAGAGTGTTGATGTTATTAGAAGAATGAAAGAGATAACTCTTGTTATGCAAACCCCAGAGCAGGTACTGGAGTCTCAGGGAGTAACTCCTCAAGATATTGAAGGTACTAATTACTGAAAGATATGTTCTCTTATTTCTCTTTGCTGATTTATTGTTAACTAATGTAGTGAAGATTGAATGTTTACTGGTTTATGTATGCTTTTAGATATGTTGGATGAGCTACAAGAGCATGTGGAGTCCATTGACAATGCCAATGGTGAGTTTGTTAGTTATGTAATCTTTTTCTGGAGTATGTCGAACTATTTTATGGAAGACCATCCAGCACATTTGGATTTTTTTAATAAGTTCTTTCTAGAAACAATTTCTATTTAGATAGGGATGTAGATCAGCAAGCAAACTCCCCTTCTCTTCTCAAAGAGGTAATCTCAGGATTACATATGCATGTATGATGTCCCTTTTGATGGGAATTATATCTGCTTTTATTTTACCATGGCGCGTAGTTGGCTCAGGGATACTCTTCTTCAAGGGTTGGTTTTGAGATTCATTTTTGGAATAGAAATGGGAGTTTTATGGCTAATGTATGCAGCTTATGTCTGCTAAGATGGGAAAATATGATCATGAAGAGTTTATGTTATGGACGATAGAATGGTTTGATTTGATTTCAAATAAGGTAGATAGAATATCAATGGTTTTCTTTTTCAGTCGTTGATGAACAGTACTTAAGATCCTGTGGATGGTTTGAGTCCATGGGTATTAGAGAAAAGTTGTGGATATATTTGTAAAGGTGAATAAGTTTAATCCTCTGTTTATAAACAAATTTATAAATGGTTTATAAATTCAATGAAAGTCAAACATTAATTTCAGCGTATTATTCATTATTATCTACTTATTTCGTGGGATCCACTATTATTCATCTTTACAAACCTTTTACTAATTTGCCAAATGGAGGCTAAACAGATTTATATAATTTCAAGATTCGGCTAGTTTAGGTTAATTAATAAGCTGTTGTAATATTTAAGTAATTTTTGTTTAGCTTTTTGGAGAAGAACAAGATGGAGGAGAAGATCCATCAAATTTTTGTCCTCTGATAAACGTAGAGGAACAGTATATTTCTGTTATCTAAATAGAGACTATTTTATGAAATCTTTTGAAATGGCTTGCCTGTCAGCTAGTAAATTGACTTCTTTTCTTTCATCTCTCGTGGAATGAGTATAGATTAGTCCCTTGAGTTCGCTTTTCTCATTTTTGCTTGTAGATATTTTCTCCTCTCCCACCTATCAAGATCCGTTGTTCTCTCCCATTTTTTGTTATTGTTGTTATTGTACTTGACCCTCATCTATTTGATTTCGACAGTTGCAGGTTGTTATGTTGTTTTTGTAGTCCTTTATAGCATTCAACTGGTTAAAATACCTTAAATCTCTTTGTTATTCTTTTTGTTCTCAGTGTGACTGGTCATAAGACTTAGATTTTGTTAGAGGCAACCTAGGTATGTTTAGGTTTAGTTCCTTTAATTGTATATTTGTATATAGTGGTAAGTTGAGAAGGATTCAATTAATAAGATATCAATCTCCTAGCTTTGATAATTGCAACAGGATTTGGTATTTAACTGACCTGTATGATCTCTTTCTATTATTCTTATATTATAGTAACATGCATAGGTGACTGTAGTAAAGATGCACATTGTTTCTATCTTCTCTTCTCCAATTTACTATTTCTGATTCAACAGTGTTAGTCTCCAATTTGATCTATAACAAGTTAACAGTGCCTCGCAAACTTGATTGTACCCTAAGAGCAGGAATGCCAATCCAATAATTTTATGTTCTCCATTTATACCAAAATCTAGAATACCGTTTGGTATAAACTCATGTCAAATCCAGGATTTCTGCAACTGATTAATCTTGAAAAAACTGCTTATCTGAGATAGCTTTTGTCCTCTTTATCAAGTCTAAAGGGAGACTGAAAAATCCCACTTTGTTCATTTCTTTAGACTCTGGTACATATGTTTCACGTGGATCAAAGTCTAGAATTTGTTCTGTTAAACAATAAAATCCAACCTTTAAATGACCGTGCTTGGTGAAGTTTTGGTAAAGAATTTTGGTGACGATAGACAAATTTGTATGAAGTTGCAATATTAGAGAATAAAATTGGGCTTCCTCACCAGGTTCTGGTCATTAAAGTTTTTCCCTTACCCCGTTGGTGCCATTTGCTTTGTCCAGATCTTCACTCCATTGGTGGCTTAGTTCCTCTCCTTGGCTATCTGAAGAACTCCCATGCTATCATCAGAGCGAAGGCTGCAGAAGTTGTAAGTACAATTGTCCAGAACAACCCGAAAAGTCAACAATTGGTCATGGAAGTTAATGGCCTAGAACCACTCTTATCAAATTTTACTTCAGATCCTGATGTTACAGTGCGCGCCAAAGCACTCGGTGCAATCTCGTGTAAGTACCATTTGAGTTCTTTCATGTTCCGTTCAAGGTCTATTCCTGCATTTTCATTGCATGTAATCTGGCATGACAAATCCAGCTATTTATTTATTTAATTTTTTTGTCTATTACTTTCAGCTCTAATTAGGCATAACAGGCCTGGAATTGCCGCCTTTCGTCTTGCAAATGGTTATGCAGCTCTAAGAGATGCTTTAAGCTCTGAGAGTGAGAGATTTCAGAGGTATGTGTTGTCGCCTTTAGTCGGTGACGAATTTTATGATTTTCTATCAAAAATTTTCCAGATGACTCCCCTCATCAGTATTGGGCTTCTCTCGTTCCCTGTGGAAAGGAGAATACCCGGATTTTGAATTTAATTGTAAGTAAAATAAATATCCCAAGAGGTTATTCGCTGCTTTTAGTTATTTTCAGCTTAGTTTACTCTAAAGTGAGACAGACTATAGCAGTAAAATGAAATACGCCTTTCCTGTTTGTTTAAATCTAAAGCTAAAAGCTGCTTTCTTTGTGTTTTCAAACACGCACTGAGGTCCTGATTCATGATCATATTTTTGTACAAGCTTTTGTGGCTACTATCAGTATGTTCGGTATTTATTATTGACATAGAACGATAAATTTTTGCAGGAAAGCTCTTAACTTGATTCATTATTTACTTCACGAGAATCATTCAGATTGCGGTGTGGTAACTGAGTTAGGATTTCCGCGCATTTTGATGCACCTGGCATCGAGCGATGATGGAGAAGTACGTGAAGCTGCACTTCAAGGCCTTCTTGAGCTAGCTCGCTACAGGTTGGGCAAGGCGGATGCTAGTCAAAGTGAAGAAGACGACAAACTGAAGCAAATATTACAAGAACGGATTAAGGGGATCAGCGAGATGTCTGCTGAAGACCTAGGTGCTGCCCGAGAGGAAAGGCACCTTGTAGACTCCCTTTGGAGTACCTGCTATAATGAACCATCTTCTCTTCGAGAGAGGGGGCTTCTTGCTCTCCCAGGAGAAGATGCACCCCCACCAGATGTAGCCAGTAAGCATTTTGAGCCTCCTCTTAGAGCTTGGGGTGCAAACCGGAATCCTGATGCGAAATCTAGTACCGAAAAGGAGAAAAAGGAGGCGCCACCATTATTACTTGGTCCAGGACCCTCATCTGGCAATGCTTCCTAATGCATTTATGGATATTAAACAATGATAATGGTCTAGCTTCTGTTTGCTGTTATGTCACACCTGGATAAAAATGGTTTTTGTAATACTTATGTAGGCTGTCTTTCTGCTTCCATATAGCTATTTCCTGACATGTAAAAGGATTTTTTGCCCTTTTTGGTTCATCATCAGTTCCTACAATTGTTCTGCTCCTGCGAAATAAGTGGATGATTAGCTACAAAAGCATATTTACTGAACCATTGATGAGCTATATATAGCTGTGTAATTTTATTCTTTCTTTCGATTGAGAACGCATATTAGATATTGATCAAAATATCGTGTATAAGTACTTTGGGCGGGTGAATCTACAAATAGAGTTGTACAAACAAACTAATTTATTGACCCAAAGCTAGCGAAAACATCACGATACAAGGTAAAAATTACTTTGTATACATTTGTTTTAATCCTTGTAACAATGCTGTCCGGTTGTGGCCGAAGATTCTAAAAAATCATCCTATTGCATGCTGCCCATGGTAAACAGTGCAAGCAAGGGCTGTTTTCTTAGCTTTACTTTGCCAAGAGGTGCCTCGAGCTTCCTTCTTAATCCATTTCAAATCGCTAGAGATAGAAGACAGCTCGTCGAATGCCCAGCCAATCTTTGATTGGCCTCCACACATTTGAACTCATAGTGCGCTCAAAGAACAAGTTTTGCACAGATTCGGTTGAAGTGCCACAGAGCACACAATGTCTATCAATATCCATATATTGCAATTTCTCCTTGGTTAGTAGCTTAGACTTGGCTACTAACTAAAGAATAAAGGTGTGTTCGGTGTGATACATGAATTCCAAACAGATGCCGCCCAAATTGTCTTCGTTCCTGAAGTAGTTATAGGCAAGTGAAATACATATGTTCCCTCCTTGTGTCCAATTTTCAATCCTCAGCATGGCCATATGAGTGGACTCCTCCCCATGAGTAAGCAAATCTTTGGTACGAAGAGGTCTCTCGAATAATAGCGAGTCTTCTTTCTTTTGTAATCTGACCCAAACAGATGCATCTCTAAGGTAGATGTGATCGATCCATTGAACCAATAATGTATCCTTTTTTGCATTAACATTCCATATGCCCCCTTCATCTTTTGGCAGGCAGGTGCCTTTCCATGCAACCATTGGCTTCTTTGATCCCCACAAGAAATTCCTACATAGCCATAAATTCTGTCCGTGACAGCAGCTGTGATGGGAAAAATGGAAAGCCAGAAACATTCCATCCCTTGCAAAACTGCCCTGATCAGTTCGGTTCTCCTAGCATAAGATAAAGAGGAAGCTGCCCATGCACTGATGTAGGCAGCAATTTTATCTAAGATAGGGCTGAAGTAATTAACCATCGATTTTCCCGCGGCAAGTGAAATATCCAAATAACGAAAAGGCATAACACCCGTGGGAATGTTC
The DNA here is from genome assembly GCA_903798255.1 of Fraxinus quadrangulata. Lineage (NCBI taxonomy): Eukaryota > Viridiplantae > Streptophyta > Magnoliopsida > Lamiales > Oleaceae > Fraxinus > Fraxinus quadrangulata. Next base: position 17,163 of record CAIGRB010000185.1, on the reverse strand, counting down.
GTTACCTCATGAATTTCCTCCAATTCTGGGCCAAAGATACCAGCCGTGTATAGCCTTGATTTGGATGCGTTCATGTTTAGCCCCGAAATGTCCCCAAACTTGGCTAAGCGGCCCATCAATATTCTAACCGACATAATATCTCCTCTCAAAAGTAGTAGCAAGTTGTCCATGAAGGCAAGATGGGTGATACGAAGCTGCCCGCACTTAGGATGAAAATTGAAACAAAATTCTTCGTTGCCGCCATCAATGATCTAGAGAAGTATTCCAAGCAAATCACAAAAATGAATGGGGAGAGAGGGTCACCTTGTGTGGGGCCCTTTCTACCTTCAATAAATCCATTCAGGTTGCCATTAATCAATAGTGAATACGATGGGAGTTGTAACACATTCCATCACCCATTAAATGAACATCATGGGAAACCCAAGTCCCTCGAGAACACCTCTGAGGAAAGCCCAATTCACAGAGTCATACGCCTTCCTCAAATCAATTTTGACAAGGTATCTTGGGATACCCTATTCCTACTGTATTACCTCAATAACTCTTGTGCGAGGTGGATATTCTTGATCATGCTCCTCCCCTCAACAATCGCAGCTTGTGCCTGATTGACTATAGATCCAAGAATGGGTGACAGTCTGGAAGTTAAGGGCGTTTTTTTTACCATTTTCAAATTGTTTTCTATTTTAGATTTTTCAAAACAGTGAAAACACGTTCTTTTTCCCATTTTCAAAAACGCGTTTTTGAAAACAAGTTAAAAATTTATAAAGAAAACCCAAGGTGTTTTCAGTTATAATCAAGTCAAAATTTTGAAAACGCATTTTGGGTGTTTCCAAAATAATTTTTCAAAATGCCAAAAAGAAAACATTTTCAATAGCGTTTTTAAAAACAAGTTAAAAATTTATAAAAAAAAATCCAAGGTGTTTTCAGTTATAATCAAGTCAAAATTTTCAAAACGCGTTTTGGGTGTTTCCAAAATAATTTTTCAAAATGCCAAAAATAACACATTTTCAATAATCTCAAAATGGATACTCAAAACACAAAACCTAAAATGAATTCAAAACTCAAAACACAAAACTGAAATACAAAGAGAACAGCCCCTTAGATTTTAGTGATTACCTTAGTTTTTAGAAGCACAAAAGTTGGCTCGAATGTCTTCTTCTTGGAGGCTGAATAGGTGATAATTAGCAGCTGAAAGAGTTCCACATAATCAAGAACTGAAAGAGTTCATTTCAACTGTGCTGCTCAATGCAGGATGCCACAATGGCTGAAATGAAATCACTCTGTGGCAGAACACTAAAATATTGAATCTGCATTTGATGGCATATAAAATTAAATTTAATTGTTGGAAATGGGTTTATAAATTTGTTTTTGAGTCAATTTTGATCAAATATTCAGGTACGTCCCAAAAAAGGATTTTTGTGAATTTATAATCGAACGTGTTCTACGCTGTCAGTAGATGGTCATCAGGGGTGGACCCAGCACTTGGCCAACCTCCACGACCGCCCTGCTAGGTCCGTCGAAAGTTTCAGGTCTCGTCATCGACCCATCGTCGCCTTCCGGAAGAAAGAAGAAGAAGATAGGCTCTAAATTTTTTTCCCCTATTTCTTATTATTTCATTTGTTTGGGCCTTATTTTTTTTTAAAAAAAAAGGCCCAATTGATGAGCCCAATCCTGCAATACATGGGTTGAAATTTGAAAGTCCATTAGTCATTAGCCACAACAATTACAAACCAAATCCACTTCATTTTGGTCGAGCAGAGGAGGGAGACGGACGACAGACGAGGGCACAATTCCATTGCGGTCCGAGTACGGTCCTGTGGGCTGTGACTGTGAGTCTTTGATGCCGTCAAGACAGGTCGTGGACGGAGTCACGAAGGATGGTGGTGCAATAGCTAGAGGTTGGACTGGAGCTTCGTCTCGTTTGAGTTTTGCCTGCGTGCGGTGCGACTGCCTATTGTACAGGTATAAGGTATTACCATATTACCTCAAAAATCTTGCCCCTTGATTCCTTGAAAATTTGAAATCAATTTTGCTCATATTTGCCTATTTCCTATTTGCTGGTGCTTCTGTGCTTGTGCATTGTGCTAATATTTCTGATTTTGCTATGATTTTTTGGGTGCATTTTGTATTTTTGTTTTTATTCTTTTTTTTTTTTTCATTTCTTGTGATTTATGAATTCTGAGAAATGAGAATTTATCTTATATTATTGTCTTATAACTTATAATTTATGAATTGTGTATTGTGATTTGGGAATTCAGGGTTTTAAAAAATTAGGGATAAGTGAAAAAAATTAATAGTGAAGATCGTTGATTGTCAACGGTCATTGATAACTAGTCAACGGTCCGCCCTAGCTGAACCAAAATGCTGAATTCGCCCTTGATGGTCGTAGCAAATTTGATTTTGCAAAACCATTTTCGGGCATGAGATTTGTATGGAATGAAAATAAATTTTAAGTATGAAAATTATTAATTAAATGTGTTTGATTGATTTAGTTTTCAACATAGAAAATATTATATTTATCAATTTTTTTTATTGGTGGATAGATGAGAGAGAGAAAAAAGAGAGAATGAATTACTCAGAAAAATAAAATTACCACTCCCTAAAGAAAAATATTTTTTCTTTTTTTTGAAGAAAATATGGTTACGTGACCAAAAATTGAAAAATATTTTTCATGGAAAAAATTATCACTCAACCACCTCAAAAGTAGGATTTTGAATGGAAAAAATGATATTTTTCATGGAAAATAAAGTCAATCAAACACACTATATTTTTCATGGAAAAAATTGTCAACCAAATACTTCAAAAGTAGAAACCCGAGTGAAAAAATAATATTTTTCATGAAAAAGGTTAATCAAACACACTCTAAATTTAATTTATTAATACAATTGACAAATGTGAATATTAAATTCTACCCTGTATATTTAAAAGCTTTTTGCATTTGGTCCCTATCTTCATAAAGATAGTACAAAATATATTTTTGGTAACATTACTTTTTGTTGTTTGAAGTGCTGTTATCACTAGATGAGATCATTATATCTTGGGATACCACCTGAAGAGGATAAGGGTTGATCAAGTTTTGTGGAAGGGGGTGGTTTATTTCTTTTTATTTTCGGTTTTTTTGTCTATATTTTAATATTTAATATTTATTTTTATTATCATTCTCATGAATTTATTATTTACCCATCAACCGGTGAGTATAATAGTAACTTGTTGCTATTATGATATTATATAACCACAATAATCCACCAAACAATTGTCGCTCATAGTGGTAGCTATTGTACATGATAAGGTATGCAACAAATTTGAAGAATCCATGCCGGACTTTAGAAGTAAAATAATCAATAAAGAAAATTACAGTCAAAAATCAATCGCGTGTTTTTTTTTAACTTACCTAATAAGAAATTCTTATTCTGATTGTTCAAGTCAAACAGTTAAATAAATTTCGATAAAAACTTGAATACAAAATTTGAAATATTTCATTTCCTAGCTTTGGTTCAACAAACGTATATAAAATATGGTACTTCATCAATCAATATAAATATTTTACATAAAAGAATCAAGAACAAACGAAATCTTATCTATCTAACTTGGTGAGATTTCTTTTTTCTTTTCAACCAAATAATCCTACCTCACTATTAAAATTAATTAATCAGGATGATCGTGATCCGGATCCCGATCCAAGTTATGATCACTATGTGTAGAATTCATCTCAATTTGCAAAAGGAACATACCCAAGGTGCTTATAAAGTCAAGATGCAGGGCTTTCACGAGCATGCCAACTTGACAAATGATCATTCGAATCTGCGATTCTCGAATCGGTATATGCAACTTAGTCCAACTAAGAGCTCAGCAATGGCTGCTTCAGTCTTCTCTTTATCAGAAAAATGCAAAGTCTCCAACAACAGTACAGATGAAGGTTTAGAATCAAACTTCATCCTCTCAAAATTCCTCTCCCGTTGCCACTTCATTGTGTCGTTCGCCATCGGTGCAAGCCACCGCAAAATCTCCGCCATTGCGTCTCTCCACCCGGCAGCCAACAACTCATCTTCCTCCGCTCTTTTCATTTTCTTGCTCAGCTTTATTCTTACAGAAGCTTTCAGATTTTCTGGCAGCATTTGGTATAAGGATTCACGTTCTTCATGATCTACTGATGCTTCTGAATCCAAGTATCTCTCAGCCAATTGAATCACATTTGCATAACGCATTGCAAGACCTGAACCGCCAACTGTTGAAGGCCCCGCCGCATGAAAAACCCTATTGTTTTTGGCAACTAAACTTCTATCTTCATATTTTCTGCTGTAAAATCGAACCAAAATAGGCTTAGATGTACTTATTATTGGACCGGACCGAGGAAGAATTTGGTCTTTAACTGGTACGACAGGAATATAGGGACCAAAAACTGAACAAATTCTTGCATATACTATGCACACAAGACGAGCCATTAGGCCAACGCTCTTATCAAACGTCTTACTCCATAAGGAAATTTCTCTGAAATGGCACACTCGCTTCCTTTGTTGCTCGAGTTTCTGACTAAAATCATCAAAATTGGCCTTCTGCAATTGCGTTGGGGTACTGTTCTTCCATTGCTTGAGCTTTCTTTCATAAATTTCCAGTTCTGCCAGAGCCTCCAATGCCGTGTATAAGCCAGCGGTGGCTCCGGTCAGCCTCTCCATTTTTGCTACTCTTTTTTCTGTCTTTTTCGATCCATACTCTAATTTCCCAAAATTAGCAATACCCAGTTTAAGATCTGTGTAAACGAGATCAAACCGATTCAAGCCAAGATCTGTACATTTTTTACCTAATCTGGCCACAGCTACCGCTACTTTATCAAGATCTTCAAGCGTTTCAGCACATGCAAGGCTCAAAAGAAATCCTTCGTCTTTGGAATTCAAATATGCAATCCCTTCGGATTTCATGGCATTCCTGAGCCTGGACGTCTCTTCATCAGATAGAGATTTGTATAAAGACAGCAATATTGACATGGTTTTTGCTGTCTCGAATGCAAGGATTCCCAACTGGGACGCCTTCTTGAGTTCCTTCTCACCCATGAAAATGCTAATCTCCGACAGCCAAGCCATATTCTTGAATGCTACCATTTGATAATATTAAAGTTACTTGAAGTTTATTATACAAGGTAATTGTTTTCGGCGGTGGAGTTCCGGGTTTTATGAGGGAGGTTGAGCGGGGTATGAAGAGGAACACCGGGTTTTATGAGGGAGGTGAGCCGGGTATGAAGAGGAACACTTTCCGATGATTTTCATGCGGAGGCTGACATACCGTGTTTCGACAGTTGAGTGGGCCTTTGGGGTTGGGGCGCCTATTTAGCAGGAAAAGAAAAGGAATGAACGTGTTAATTAAGTAAACGAAAATTGCATTATTACTCCCTAATTTATTATCATAATAGAAACTTGATACCCAACCTAAGAAATATAGCAATCTCGAAGGTCCACTTTTTAATTTCTAAAAAATAGAAAAGAGAGAAACAAACACCAAACATCTTCTCCAACATATCTGCCCACCTAATAATCCACCAATCCTCGCCACACCTACCGTCACCACTAACTCACCTCAAAGGACATATTTGTAGCTAGTTTGTGCACCACAATATTTTGCTATCCTAATTAACTTAATTGAAGAGGCTAACGAATTCTGATGATCAGACTATGGTGCGTTTATTTTGCTTCATTTCATTAGGTGGAGATGAACTTGCTACTATGTCAATTCTTTGTGGACTAACTTGCTAATATATCAATATTGGGGACTAACTTTCTACTAAATAAATAGTTTGGGACCTGGATATGTGTGTGTGTGAGAGAGAGATTGAGAGAGTGTGTGGGGTCTACAGCTAATGTGACCGTGACACAAAAATCTCTGAGAGTGTTAGAAACTGTTGGATTCTTTGATTGGTGTAACGGAAGGATGATTGATGAGGAATACGAGGCTAGTGTGTTTGACTAATTCTTTAATTGATGATGAATACGAGGCTAGTGTTTGACAGGTTCTTCTATTATAATTAGGACAACGGAACAGATAAAGCTCCGTGAACATGGCCACGTAGATTCTTTTCATATAGTGCGGTTCATAATTCTTTACTTAATTGCATATAATTGTAATAAGAGTCTTAATCATTCTCGGAGTTACGTTAATTTCAATCACACATTAATATTTACTATCGATTTATTATCCATACATTTACTAGAACTTACTATTATTTATCCTAAAAATTTACTAATAATTTTATATGAATAGACTCGTAGAAGCGTAGTCTTTTTCAATTCTGTTCAATCTTAAGAACTAAATGATTACAAACGAAAACTCAAAGATAAAAAGTGTATTTTGTACTGGATATATGGAATTTTAGATCTTCCTTTCAAGGAAGTTTTCGAGGAGGCAATAATGAGTCAATTGGTCAATGAAGAATTAAACAGGTGTTTACATTTTTCAGGATGGATTTTTACCTAGTCAGAGCCTTTGTCTTCATTGTCAAGTCTTTTGAACTTCTCACGATGTGGACTTAATTCAAAATATTTTCAGTTGTTCCGCAATAGTTAACACGCTTTTGATTCATCTGGACATTCCGTTTTTCCATTGGTACCGTTTTCACATTGATGCTATCAAATTGGACACACGCTTTCTTGTTTTCATTTTTAAATCCATATCGGTCACCTGATTCACATTACTGCAGTGCCAGTGCCTATAGATGTGACTAGAAAATATAATTTTTTTGTTTGACCCGTCATGCGTTTGTTTGGCTGTGCTTTTACGAAGAGAAAAATTAATTTTAATTTTTAATTTAAATAAATAAGTTAATAATTACCTAACGACATTACTACCTAAATGAGTCGAGTCGTTTAACAATTTTAATAGAAAATATATTATTCTCTATTAGGGTGATTGTTATAGTCATTCTTGCTCGTAATTTTCAGCTAGGTACAATGTGTCGAGACAAATGCTTTAACTAGTCGAACATCGAGGACCTTAAAGAAGTGTTGCTTCAACTTGTTAATGTGTTGATTCTCGGTATTTCACTAATCAACAAGTTTCTATTTGTGCTCTTCTACTTCAGAAAAGATCAAAACCAAAATGACTGAGCAAAAATAATTTTTTTTTCTCTAGTATTGTATCAATCAGAATCGGTCTAAAGCAAGTGAGCACATGGTTTGAAAGAATATTGTACATGTGACGGGTTTGGCCGGTGGCTGTTAATTTCTTGTAGCTAAGCTATAACAGCAGGCCACGTTGTGCACAAGAAGTCAACTAAAATGAAAATTGTTTAATTCCCAAAAAAAAAAAAAATTAAAATTATGTGGGTGTTACTGATTCCCGTTGATTGCATCCTCTAATTCTGATATGTACGACGCCGTCCATTTCATTTGAGCCGGTGACCAACTCACAACACTGTCTATGTGGTGCCTGCTTAAAAAAGATAGATAAAAGAACGTGTCAGTCACTCATGGATCCAAAATTCAAAGCCTTCTAGTAATGCATATGGTAGTTGGTAAAATTATTAAGAAATGAATGTTTAATTCTGTATCTATTTCGAACGTGAGAGATGCCATCACTTTATGCTAGTGTGATCCGCAATCGAGGGAAGAAATTGAACACTGTAAAAAAAAGATTATATTTATATTTTTTATGAGCACACCACCTCGTGTAGGATGAGTGATTTTTTATGTCGTCGTTACACTATGTAAACTATGCCCTCATTTGATTTAATTACATATTTTGATTAAAGTTTAAGTCAAAATAAAAATTAATTTTAACTACACATTTAATTAAATTCACAATTTTTTAATTACACATTCCTTGAACTTTTAATTAGATTTTTTAGCGGTACCAAAAGGGGCTATATATTTAATCTAAAAGTCTACTATTAGAGAGGAATATTCATTTACATCTTGTTTCAACATAAAGCTAAAAATCAAGCCTATAGTAGATTTCAATAAAAAAAAAAAAAATGCATGTAGTTGAAAATTTGATAAAATTTATGAGTTTGATGAAATGTGTGGTTAAATTTAAGCCCTTTTTTTGGTAAAAATGAAAATCCAAATTTTAATCATACTTTTTATAGGATCCACAACTTTTTAACCACATATTTCATTAACTTCTATTAAAATTTACTAAAAATCTTATTTTAATCCACATCAAACAGGGCTTAATAGTTGATTTTGACTTAAATTTTTTTTTTTTATCAACTCTTTAAAGTTACACCAGGGACAAAGAATAGAACTCTTGGTTTCCGGGTGGAGACGATAAAGTTGGTAGGTTGGGAAAGACTCTCACCAGCTATGAAAATGGAGGATGAGGCAATTGAAATGGTGGCTGGTATTTGAAGGGAAACCATGAGCCAGAGGGTCCAAAGGCTCCCGGTCAAGGAAGGCTAAGAATTAACGCATACAACTTTTTTATTCAAAAGAAACTTTTTCGTTGCCTATTTTATGAAACATTTGAACAAACTATTAACAATTAAGGAATGAGATACATCAAACTCACCTTCTTCCATAGTTCAGGATCAAATACTTCTGCAGTGACATTGAACGTCTTTACTGCATAAGCAGAGGCATAATCTTTCTTATCACATTGTTTCCTCATCATCTCAGAAACAGGCCTCTTGTACGATGTCACGGTCTGTCCATTTCCGAGGTTGTCCACTCCGTCATAATAGTAGATAACTGGTCTTCGACACGGTTCCAAGTTCATAGCCCGAGTATTAAATGTGAATGGTTCCTCACCCCAAGTCCTCCATGTTAAGAACGTCTGCAATGGCGTGCTCAAATCCTTTGCCGTCACTAAGGTCGGGTACAACTGCACGGTGTAGCCCCAAGAAATAGAAATTGACCAAATTCGACTAAGATCATAGCAGAAACTGTGCTGCACTGCACGATTGGGATCGTTCTTGTAAGCCTCGACAAGTTTCTTGACTGAGTCTATCCGGCTCATGCCCGGAAACAAGGGCTGGACATAGTCTAGATGGTGCAGTGATACCAATGGTCCCAATGGATGTGCAGCAAGTAATCCATACGGATTTCCTCTTATATCCAACTATAGAGCATATATCAATCACGGACAAAAAAATTAGTATGTTTAAATTTATATTCCACATTCTTAAGATTGCCTACGTGAGGAGAATGTATTTTATTTGTAAACAAAACTAATGTCATATAGAATAGTTCATCGACAAGATTAAGAAAGAGAGACGTGCTTAAAACAGGGATGCACGGCACCTGATGAAAACCAAGCTCTTTGGTAAGAGGAACACCAAGCTCACTCATGCAACCCCCAATCTTTTGATCAGAGCCGTAGAATGATGCGTACCGATCAATGCACCCATCCAAAACCCTAACAAGCTCTGCCGCCAAAGGGTAACTAATGGCAAAACCACCACCTCCATAAGCCATGGTGTAAGAATGTTCAACATCTTGCTCAACACTCTCCGAGTTTCCACCAATATAGTACATCTGATTATGATCATATTTAGCCAACACATTCACCAAATTCTCTGTAAAAAACACCGTATCGTCATCTCCCATAACAAACCACCTCACATTTCCCAACCCTAATTGAAAACTCTCTTTCACAATTCTTGCTATTCGTATAGCTGACCTTTGACCGTACCAGCAGGTGTACTTGAATCTAGACGTGTCCTCGGAGACTTTATAAGGTGGAGAATTCTCCGGCCACGCCGTGACGTCTGCTGGCTTTTCATCCAGCCACACAAATCCTCTAATGTAATTAGGTCTCCACCAGATTTCACAGTAACGGCGGCGATCATTCCAAGTCTTTGCCGAACCACCAATGCCAAAAAGAATATGGGATATGTTCGTTTTTTCATTATCAGGCTGGTGGTAATCGTAGCTGGAATTGTGGATTAAACTCTGATCACATTCTGAACAATCGAGCCATTTATGGCTGGGAAATGCTGAGTAGAAAATTAGATAAGTTGAAGCAAAAATGAAGATTACTACAATACATTTCATGAAAGTCGTTAGAAATGAGTGTTTTATGGGCGGAGAAAGTAGGTGTTTCCAGGGTTTTAGAGGGTCCTGAAAGGTGGTTTCAGGTGACATTTCTCTCTGCTTGGGAGGATAACAGCTGTCTATTCCGGCGAGATTCAAGAGATTGTGTTGGGTTTTGAATACAATTCCTATCAAACAGTTGGGAGGAGGAGCTAATACTTAATTATTAGTGTCTCGGAAATTTACAGTAGCAATCCGACAGTCCCTATTTTTTGACCAATAAAATACTTAGGTCCTCTGTAAATTACTTTTAGCCTTGCAATGGTTCCTCTTGTTTACAACCCATCCTCCACTTCTATGCTCTGGTAAATAGAATGGTGACTTTAACCATGTTTACAACTAGTTATTAATCTACAATGAGCTCTTTACGTGAACTACCGACCTTTCTATAAAAGTTTCTATCGTCGATCAGTAGACATTGGTGTTGTAGTCATGACGTTGGAGGCACGCTGGAATTGTATTTCTTTTGTTTTTCCTCTATATAATTATTTTTGATCAAATGCCAAGATTAACCATAAAGAAGTCAAGTGATTGTTTGATGGTTCATGGAATATTTGGCGAGTTCTATCAAGCAAGAATCAATTTTACAACTGTTTATAGTTTGGGATCTCAAGGCCAAAGTGGTTTAGTTGTGGACTTAAGTGATATATTAGCAAACCTCTGGGCACCATGACTGCAATTATTCTAATTGAAATCCTGTCGGATTATTTCACCGAAATAAATGCAATTAAAAGGGTTAGGTGTCCTAAATGTTTTAATTTTTGTTAGTGTGGGGTACAAAAGTTGAACTTTATTTCTTAATTGACGGAAATAAAATTTTGTGAACGTGTTCAGATTCTAATAATGATGATAGGTGTGGCGGACCTGTACTGCGCCATTATTTTCCAAATTGCTATCGTGCTATATTTCGAATAAAGATGTGCAAGCAACTGCTTCAAAACTCATTGCATGTTAGTTTTAACTTTAAAAAATAAATTCACTTATAAGTAAATAAATAAGCTACTTATATAACTAACTTTAGTTCTATCAGTGTCAACTGTTCATTCATTTTGCAAACTGGAGAGACCTATTTATTTTTTTTAACAAAAAAGGTTATCTAGACATGACCATGGATTTCGTGTTTGTTTGGGATATTTTAAAAGTAGATATCAAATCATCAATTAATTTTAATTATATATTTCACGAGACCTATAATATTTATCGATTTTACTATAATATATCTCTTTCACTTTTATCAAAATCTTTGTCAAAACTGTATGTTCATTATCCTTATTACTATGGGGAGTCTAATAAAAAAGAATAAGCCTATGTTTGATCCACATTTTTTCCAAAATTCATTCTCTCAAAATTCATTTTCAATTACATATTTTTCAATAAAATAATATTGCACGCAAATTCAAAATGTTTTATTATTTCTTAACTACATATTTTCCATCACATCACATCATAAAATGCATTTTCTTCTCAATAATGAATATCAAACACCCTTAAGAGTGTTACAACGTACCCTCATAAAAATGGATTGTAGTCATTGCCATCTAAGATAAGAGATCTACCTATTGCTCCTACAAAATCCATATTCTAAATTTTCGAATCTATAAGAAAGTGAACTTGCTCTTGTACCAAGTGAAAGTTAAAAATCTAGGAAAGTACTGATTTTTTAGTCGACAGTTCACTAATTAGCGCGTTAAGAATGAAGTAAATTAAAATTTAACACACGATATAACATGGTAAACCCTCAAGGAATGTCCAATACCATGAAGGCTAAATATATTAACACCATATTTTTTTAATAACTAGACTATATTTTAATTGCACGAAATGTTCATAACCTTTACACATTATTACGTTTATATCCCAAACTGTTTTATCGCATTATTATTCCCGAATATACATAAATTATTATTGATCTTAATTTCTTTCCAAAATTTTCTTTAACCTAGAGTAAAGAGACTCATTTGTCCATTGTATTTTAAATAAGCAAAACAAATAATAATGCAAAAATTCAATTAAACATTTGATCCTAATATTTTAAGCACGTTAATGATATTTTTAGACGAAACCATGATTAAAGACAAGATTTTCTATTCAATGAAATGTTAAAAATAAGGACGTGAGGAAAAAAATTGAGTATGAGTGCAATAATGAATAAAATTGACGACTTTTAATGTAATTAAAATATGATTTATATATTAAAAAAAATGGTATGATTATAACCACCTTATCTTACACTTTTTAGTTTTTATACAAATTCTCAAAACAAAACGTGAGAGAGTAACGAACCAGCAAGAATGGATCTCCAACAGTTTCTTTTCCAAATATAGTTTTATAAGATTTTCCTCACCCACATATTTCAAGATTTTTCTTTCTTCATCTTTATTCCAACAGCACAATGTTGAAACTCAATCCCACTATTCTGATTTTCATAGGTCTAACAATTACGATAATTTCACCAGTGGTTTTTTCAATGCGCTTCGACCTCCAATCAGGAACCACCAAATGCATAACAGAAGATCTCATGGAGCGTGCCATGACAGTCGGCAAGTACTCTGTCGCCAATCCCAGTGAGGGTCATCCCATTCCCGACACCTACAAGATCAATGTCCGCGTAAGCCATTTATACAATTCAACTGCGTATTTTCCTGAACTTTTCTTTTAAATCAATATAGGTTATGTTGTATTTGGAGTAAGACTTGGTTTGTTATTGAAATATAGGTGACCTCGCCCCACAAGGTGATATATCACCATGCGGATCGTGTGGCTTCTGGAACTTTCGCGTTTACTGCGAATGAGGAGGGTGGTTACATAGCTTGTTTCTGGGCACCAGAACATTCGCCTGCGCTTGTGGTTGCAATCGAGTTCGACTGGAAATCTGGTGTTGCTGCTAAGGATTGGTCAAATGTCGCCAAGAAAGGACAGATCGAAGTAAGAGTTCAATTCTATAAAAATGACAAGATGCGATCAAAGATTCAAAAATAGCCGTTAGAATTTACCCTTTTGAGAATCCAGTTACACGTGTCACCACTCTTTTCTTGAAAGTAGACCTCCTTACGCGCCACATTTTTCTTGAAATGTATTGGAGACAATACAAATTACGTTTTTGTTTGGCCTACAGGTAATGGAGCTCGAATTGAAGAAATTGTTTGATACAGTAACATCCATTCACGATGAAATGTTCTATCTTCGTGAAAGGTTAGCATAATGTACTAGTTCCATTTCCTGTAATTTTCTATAAGCTCTTCTACACCTCAATGTTGTTTCGTTTCCTGTTTGGCTTTCACAGGGAGATTGAAATGCAAGCTCTCAATATAGCAACTAATTCCAAGATGGCCACCTTCAGTTTCCTTTCTATCTTGGTTTGCCTGTTTGTGGCTGCCCTCCAACTATGGCATTTGAAGACATTCTTTCAAAAGAAGAAGCTCATCTAGTTTCTCTGTATAGATCGACAATCTTCTCTTTTCGAGTGGATTGCAACGAGGTATAGAGAGTCAATTCTAATGCTCTCTTGAGCAGTTCTCCGAAAACTCGCTCCTAGTATTCGTTGTATTAAATTATGTTGTTTCTGTATTTGATTTCATAATTTTGAGCAGAAAGATGGTTACGTATTCACATTTTGTAACAAAGCAAAGACAACCGTCATATTATTTTTGTCAAGGGATCTTAATTAATCTATAAAATGACCTATCGGAGAAATTTGAGACCGAACAGCTCTTTAAACTTTCAACCCTCAGCATGTGAGCTTGAACAACCTTTTCTAGAAACCAACTACTGGTTTTGTATCAATTAAGTCTACAGGATCCTTGAATTTCACCTTCACGCTGAGTTCTTCAAATGAGTTTACGAGATTCTGAAGCCTAGCAACAAACTATCAACAATGAAGTAAATGTTACCGGTGATAATGCACTTGCACTTTCGTATTTCTATCAACAAAGAAGGTTAGACTTCGTATTCCAATTTTCCCATGTGGTTGTGGGGAAAGGGTAAGCTTAAGAAGCATTACAATTCACGTAGTTAAACAGCGACATAATTTAAATTCTCATACCACAACATAGTTCTGAATTTCAATTATTCCCTGATCAACAGCATGTAAAAACCAAGAAAGGGACTTCGTGAGAAGGCAAATCCACGTATAATGATGTAAAGACAAAATCCCTTAACATTCATACATTCAAATTGCGTTATAATTGCTAGAAGTTCAAACAAAATAAAGTAAATAAATTCAGTTCCAAAAAACAGAACAGATCAAACAATCGCAGTTGCTAAAACTCACTATTTCTTCTCTTCCTTTTCAGCCTCGGCAGCCCTCTTGGCCCTGACACCGACATGGCGTGCATTTGTTCGCTCAATTCGCAGCTTGTCATATGCCTTGAACGACTTCATCTCATCGGTAACCTTCACAAGCTCGACAGTTGGTTTCTCAAGTACAATTGGCAAGTAAGGACCTTGCACTTGTGTGGCAGTTGCCAACTCCTCAGGAGCAGAATCACCAGCCTGCAGAGAGGAAAGGGATTCCTGAACTGTCCTACATATTAAAGGGAAGAGAATTTTTTGGTTCTGAAAGTGTATGGGTACCTTAAATTTGCGAGTGCGTCTTGGGAAGACAACTAATTTAGCTTTGTATGTCTTCAGCCTCTGAACATTAGTTTGGAATCCCTCCAAAGAACTGTTCCTACGGCGATGATCAACTGCAATGCCAATGGTTGGTGCATACTTCTTTGGGATTCCTGCAGCCTGTTTGTTGCATAGAGAAAGATATTAAAACACCACAAACAGCATCCAAATTACCACACACAAAGAAACAGAACAAGTGATGGCAAATACTCTAGGAACTTAGACTACGCAGAGAGAGAGAGAGAGAGATATCTACAAGTCCATTTGAACGTTGATATAGCAAAAGAATCAGAAAGGGAAATCCATGATGCAATCTCTTGAATCCATCTAGTGAATAATACAAATGTGACACTCGTTTACAACTAAAAAAATTTCAACATTCTGGACAAATTCATTTTGCAGCGAGAAATAACACACTTAATCAGCATAACCATTGCAACAGCAAAAACCATGTACAGGCAGCAATAATTTGAGGTATTTCCTGAAGTCAAACTTGCATTTTGGCTAAAAAAAGCTCACCTTGAGTTCCTCAAGAGAAAATCCCCTTCCAGCTCTGACTTTCATATTGTACTTCAAAGTTTGACCATGAACAATAGGACGAAGAGGTCCAGCTGTAGGCCTAGGGAAGATCTTCACAGCCTTCTTTTGTCTAGCTGAAAAACATATCAATCAAACAAGAATCAATCAAGACATCAATCAAATATGTAAAACAGGTAATTAAACTAAAAGCCAAACAAGCATTATACAAGTATTTTGTTAATGAAAGAAAGAAGGCAGAAAAATAGTCACTTACCAATTCTTCTCCTTGTCTTGCGAGCAGGCTGGTTGAACCATGTCTTCACATAGTTCTGCCAGTGCTTCCTGAAGTGCCCATTAGGAATGACATTGTTGTGCTTAACCATGGTTTACCTATTTTAAACCAGATAGATTAATAATTAGACCTTTAAAAAAGCCATCCTGCTAAAATAGGCTCACCACAACCATGATCAATCAAAGAAATTTTAAAGCACGATCTAGAAAATCAACTGATATATGCATCTCCGTGAATGCAGAATAAAAAAATAGATTTTGTTTTCTGCACATCAGAATCAGACAACGAAATCCAAAAAAATGCAAACCGGCGATCCATATGTTTTATGATTAAAGAATATATATACTTAGCTCTTGTTTGAGTTCCATTATTTTGCAAAGAATGGGTTTTTGAATAGTAGATTCATAGAGAATGTGATTAAAAATAAGGAAAAATTTGAATTTACGTGTAATTTTATTTTATTGAGAATTCGTGATTGAAAAGAAAAGAGAGAAAAATGTATTTGGGAAATAATGAGGATCAAACAAGGGTTTAATAATCCATAAAAATAATATTTATGAAACCCTAACACAGTCCAATAAAACAATAGTAAATATATATGCTACATGTACAGAGACTGTTAAAAGTAACCATTTGCATGATGAACCCACGGCACCTGAACAGATGCATTAAGAATTTAAAGAATATCACAGATATCAGCAATATTGAGAATAATATCAAAGCATGTACAGATCACACGCACTAATAAATTTTGTTACAAATTTTAGGTAGATTGAATCTCTTCGCATACTAAATTATTAAGAGCCTTATAGAATTAAAACTTGTTTGAGCAGTCAAAAATAGATTTTGATCGAAACTACTTATCAATGAGATGAGATAAATAAGGGATATTAGAATTAAAAGAAACAGACACAAGCAAAAACAACAAATTCTAAATATCACGAAACCTGGAAACCAGGTATAATTCGGAATTTCATATGTATTCATTTTCCTCACGCAGTTGAATAAGCTCAACTCATATTATTTTTCAGGGTACCCAGACAGGATAACGAAAAACCTAGAGGCGTTCAGCACATTTTAATTTCATTCTCCTACATTCATTTCCCAGTAAACAAAGAACGCGTTTCAATTGGTAAGTTTCAACCTCAGTTGAATTCATAAGAACGCGTTAAACATGGGACTTGATTTAAATGATTTTCATATCAACAAAGGCTGATATACATACACGTATACTTACAATATAATTAGGCATAGACATCGAGTGAAGAATTATTAGGGTTACACTTACAGCTGCGTTTCGGGCGGTGATGGAACTGCCGAACTGGCTCTGCTGATAATTGTGTGATTGAAGCGCGTCTGGCATTTTATATGGAGGGTTAACGTAAAACCCTACATCTTAAAGGATGCCCAATTTTTTTATATTGGGTCGGACAGGTTAGGTTTCCAGGCCCAGCAGATCTTGAAAATTAATAGGCTTGGGAAATGGGTTACTACTTATTTTGTTTCTTTAAATATGAGATACTTTTTTATTTTAAAGAGTCAATATTTAAAATCATACTTCAAGAGATTCTTTATTATTAACATTTTAATTTAGAGAGTGAGTTTGACTCTCCAACTTACTCTCTATAATTAAATGCATTCAAAGTGTTCAATTTTCAATATAGAAAAACAATTAAATAATTTAAAGAAAAGCTAGTTAAAATAAATGATAAAAAAAATAATAAATAT
>CAIGRB010000171.1:0-26996 GCA_903798255.1 Fraxinus quadrangulata | reverse complement strand
AAAATAACTCTTCGAAATCAAATGAATGAAAATGATTAACAAAATATTAATGAAGAAATATTTTTTTAAATGTAAATCTGCATTATCTCAAGTCAAGTATGAATCATTTAAAAATCAAGAACAAAGTATTCGATTTTTACAAAATTTGATTGTGTCGCCTAACCTAAAATGTCAACGTCCGCCTCTGGGGAGAACTAAGTGCAAATGGAACAGAGACAAAGTCAAGAACTAAAACTAATACTACTTTTATTGCCTTTGTTTACTGTAGTAACATACAATTATTTAAGCGTCTTCAATGATTAACTTGGGATCACAGAAAAAGTTTTCAGATTAAACGAATTGTTAAGTTGTGCACTATGCAATTCACTGCTTGAACACATTTGACCTCCTTGCTTTTTTCATGTACACGTCGAGCCATTTTTCTTCTCAATCCATACAGTCAAAATGTAAGACTTGTGCTGCGAAAGATGGGGGAGCTTGCCTCCTCGCTCCACAAAACCACTTATAAATTCTAAAAGGTTTGCTTCTCTTGTTACATGTTTACATAGTCGGAATGATTGTATTCCCAAGCGAGTTAGGACGATTTGACTTGATAGAACAAGATAAAGTACTTGTGAATTAATAGTGTATCTATAGCCTTTCCCACTATGACTTAAATAGTTTCTCATGTCTTGTAAATTAATTGTGAAGAATCAGACGTACAAATTCTTTTCCATTTTTTTATATGACACGTCTCCTAAATCTATTGACTCAATGATTATAATTGTTTCTAATATACGAATAAAAAATTATACAATCAAACTTCTAAGAAGTTTGTCCCGTCGGCATATTTAAACTTTTATCAAGATTTTAATAATAATTAATACCGGTCAAAACAAGATCATTTCCGTCTACTAGATCATGGTTGATGTCACACCTATA
The DNA here is from genome assembly GCA_903798255.1 of Fraxinus quadrangulata. Taxonomy (NCBI): domain Eukaryota; kingdom Viridiplantae; phylum Streptophyta; class Magnoliopsida; order Lamiales; family Oleaceae; genus Fraxinus; species Fraxinus quadrangulata. The sequence goes on along the minus strand of CAIGRB010000171.1, from coordinate 26,075 downwards.
ATTCTTTAAAAATAAAATATAAGAATAATAGTAATCTTTTACCACTTTTTGTACTCAACCTACCTACCTAACGTTATCGTATAATTAAAAATTTCACTGAAAATAACGTTAAGAGTATTCAAATATTTATGATTATAAATAATTATTTTTTATAACAATAACAACTAAAAGAAATAATAATAATTATTATTATTCTTTACTGCAATAATCTCTGACGAAAAACTTTGAAAAAGTCCAATTCGAAAAGGCTAAATCAAAGTTATAAGATGGTAGTTGTCTTTTTTTTTTTGAAGCAATGAAATTCTATTAATTAACAATTAAATGAATAGATGCCAAAGTAAAACATTTCGGTCAAATCAATAAAAGTTGTAACTAAACCACTGCATTGGACAATACCACTTGGCACGAAATATTATAATGCACCAATATGGAAAATAATTCACCTAATTCCATCGTTAATTTATTCAGAAACTAAATTTAAGTTGTATATTGGCCAAGTGATGTTCATTTCCAGGATGCGGCCGCCACCCCAATACTCTTAATATCAGAAAACAAAGACATGAGATTAATAAACTCCACGTGGAAAATGAAACGAAGAATTAATCTCGGTTGATTGGTCAATTGTTTAGACAAATTTCAGAGGTTCTTTTTCCTTGTAATACTAGTCAAAGTCTTAACATAATCTAAATGACAATTTGCCTATAAAACCCTAAACTTTTACCACCCCGGATTTCATCATTGAAGTATACACTCATTCTACAAAGAAAAGAAGAGGGAAAGAAACAGAAATGGGAAATATTGGTGTAATTTTGATGATTTTCTCGTTGATCATAGCCATGTCAAGTGTCCATGCCAAATCCCACATGTCCAAACAAGAAAAAGCATGGTTTCGAAACCTCTGCCGAGGTAAGAAAAAGGTAACCAAGTTGCAATTTTATGTACAGGATGAACTGTCCGGTCCCAATAAAACTGTTTATGAAGTATCCCGATCAACCATTACTTCGATATCTCCAACATCTTTCGGTCAGGTTCGTGTTTTAGATAACTTAATGACAGCTGGTCCTGACCGAAATTCGACGGAATTGGGTAGAGCACAAGGGCTCATTACTTTTGCTGACTTGAAAAAATCGGCCTTGGCGATGAACATGAATTTTGTATTCACATCGGGGAAGTATAATGGTAGTACACTTTGCCTTTTGGGGAGAAATCCGATATTGGAAAGGGGTCGTGAGCTGCCGATTGTTGGTGGTTCTGGTGTTTTCCGAATGGCACAGGGATATTCTATTTCGAATACTTATTCGTACGATCCTGTTGCGGATTATGGTATTTTGGAATATACAATTTATGTCACTTATGTTAAGGAATCTGATGATGGTATGCATTGAGAATACTTCGGTAAACTGATGTTGCTAGCTAGTGTATAACCATGAATATTGAATTCAGTTTCGAGTAATAATGGATTTTCTTGTACTTTTAGTATATTTGTGATGCTGCTGGCTGTGTTAGCCCTGCGATTTATTTCAAGATAAGCCTTACTGGCCAATGAAACTCTCGATTGAGGTAGGCATTTGAAGCCTTTACATTGTTGGGCCTGAAGATTTCTTAGTTAGATTGTCATCACAAGTTCTTGGACTTTTCTTGGGCTCAAGTTAGCCAAGTTTAGTGGGCTTGTCAATCAGCCCAGACCTTTTATCAACCTCTTGGATAATTATATTCAGACAATATTTTTTGCCAATTACACCACATTCAACGTAATGATAAAGTTGTCTTTTAAGTTATTTTATAATAGTTTTTCATAAAAAAAATACTTTTAAGGAGTTAAGAGGGATGAACCCGATCTAGGGCTGAATAGCAATCCATACGTAAGCTTTCACAATTCGAGAAGAACAAATTTATCAAAAACTTTAACAAGTTAAGTTTTTAGATGGTTTGCATAGTACCAGAGAACACAAAAGTTTCAAATCAAACAATTGATAAAGTTTGCATGTAATATGGTGTATTTGAAGATTAATTAAATATAAATAAATAAAAGCGAGTCCAAATACTTGAATATTTAAATAAAATAGTTCACACTGATCTGATTTATAAAAAGAAGGACCGTATTTAAAGCTAAACCATTATTCAATTACTGATCTGATGACTGAACCAAATTATAAAAATGTTTTTAAAATTTAAACTAAAGTAATATTATTTAAATCATTGATCCTCGTGTCCAAAATATCAACTTCTTGGATCTATACAAAAGGAGTCGGTAGGTAGCTTCAAACTAATCTCAGCACAAAATTATTTATGTTAGAATTATAAATTAAAAAGAAAAAACAATTACATATCTAAATAAAATTTATATGTAATCTTTATGTCTGCAATGATTTAGGGTTGTGTTCCATTTTTGTTATCTCTAACTGTTTATTTCAATAAAATCTTGACACGTCACTCTAATTTTAATCCATCAATATTTTATTGAAAGGATAGTCGAAAGAAAGAAATTGAAGAAACGGGAGATAATTATGGACATTCACAACTATTTATATGTACACGGCATTGTAATTGATAATCACTAATAATTTCTAAAGAGAGATGGAGAAACATTACATAATTTTAATCCTTTGTTCAATATTAGTAATTGCTAATGCCGATGGAGTCTCTCAAGGCCCCGAAGCAGTAAAAAAATGGTTCAAGGAGCTTTCTAATGCAACAGAAAAGCTCACAGAGTTTCATTTCTACCTGCATGACGTTGTAAGTGGCCAGAATCCGACTAACATTCCAGTGGCTATGGCCAACGCCACCACCAAATCACCCACATATTTCGGTCTAATCGCCGCCATGGATGACTTAATAACAGAAGGACCTGAACCCGATTCCAAGGTTGTGGGTCGAGCCAGTGGGCTCTTTGGGTCGTCTTCACTGCGAGAAGTAGGGTTACACATGACGTTTAGTATTGTGTTCACAGAGGGAAATTATAATGGTAGTACGCTAGCTGTAAATGGGTACAATCCGTTTAATAATCGATATCCGGAACTGCCGATAGTTGGCGGCTCCGGTGTTTTCAGGCTGGCACGTGGTGTCGCCACCCTAGAAAATGTTTGGTATAATAGTGCGTCCGGTGATGCTCTTGTTGAGTACCATGTCATGGTGTTGCATTATTGATCTACTCTCCATTAATTAAATAATGAATAATTCTCTTGTTTAATTCTTATTTTGTTACTTTAAAATTACTTTTATAACTTGTGTGTTTTAACAATCAATATTAATTTTTCCTAAGTTTCATCTTTCCAAGACACGTGCAAAGGTTATCTTCAGTCACGTCCATAAATTCCTTTATGGGCAGTGCAAGGCAGGTATGGTATCACATGTCACATTCATGGGTTGTATTAAATAATTTTATAGAACTATGTTATACCTTAGAAATTGAATTTAACCATTTAATTTATGAAATAACTATTTTGATCTCCATAATTTTAAACTTATGTGGCTACATAATGCAAAAGAATATGCATTCTAAAATTTACATCGTTGTATTTGGAGTTTTTATCGAAAATATATCCCGTTATTGGAAAGAATTTATCTGAAAGAAGTGTAATTAGTTTCGTTGATTGCTTCTTTAAACCCATCTATTTATTACTTCAATGTATGAACAAAATAAATACATGGTATTCATTAAGACACGTTATAACATCATCTTTTTGTATTATAAGGAAATTATAATCGTGAAACGTGGGCGTAATGAGTGAGTTAATAAATGAAATTTTGAGGAATATGTGGTTAAAAGTAAGAAAATGAGTAATTAAAATAAATTGGAAAAAAAAAATGAATTTTGGTAAGATGGAACTGTTATATATAAAAAGAGGCCCAAACTCGCGCTTCCACGATTCAACCTTGATTAGCTGCTATACACGTGCACGCACTAACATCATCGCTTCCGTGTCAAGCAATTTAAATTATTGTGCACGCAGGTCAATTAATTCTTTTATTTCCATAACATGTGTATCAATAAATAAGTACACATCAACTTTGACACATCTATCTTGTGAAAATTGACTCGAAAAAAATAAGAACTTTAAGAGTTAAAGGATATCGAACTGTCAAAATCGATCGTAGGTCAAGTAGTTCGAGCTTGGAATGACTGGTTGGGTGGTTTTCTCTCGATTTCCCAATTTTTTTCTGATGGAATCTACTAATCTGATCCAATTTTCTAAACATTGCATTTTATTGTCCACACAATTACAATATAATCTGATAGATTCATTGACTTTTTTTGTAAGGAAGCATTGGCTTCCTCCTTCACATGGGACGTATTTCCTTATTTTGTGGGCTTATACTATTGAAAATTAGGCAAACACGTTTTAGCATTTTATACAACTTCACATAAACGATACAACTGTTTTGTGTATATATAATTCTAAGGCCATTTCATCTTCATCTTGTGTCCAAAGAAAGATGGGGAGGAAATGCATCATTTCCATGCTTTGTGCATTCCTGATCGCTGGCTTTGCAACTCCTGTCGCTCCGGCGATTGACAAACGGCCGGTGGCCGTAGAAAGGTGGTTCAAAAAGCTCCCTCATGCAAAAGAAAAGTTGACCAAACTTCACTTCTTCTTTCACGACGTTGTGAGTGGCAAAAATGAGACGGTCGTCCGGGTGGCAGAATCCAAAGCCACTGCCAAATCACCCACCGTCTTCGGCGCGGTCTTTATCATGGATGATCCGCTGACAGAGGGACCCGAACACAGTTCCAAGATAGTGGGTCGAGCTCAAGGAATATATAGTTCGGCTTCAATGGAGGAGATTTGTTTTTTAATGACCCTAAATTTTGTGTTCACAAATGGCCAGTACAATGGCAGCAGTCTTAGTGTGCTTGGGTACAATCCGATTTTCAGCGAGTACCGGGAAATGCCGATTCTTGGTGGCTCCGGCCACTTCCGCCTTGCACGGGGTATTGCCACTGCCAAAACTTACCAGCTTAGTGATTCTGGCAACGCCATCGTGGAATACAATGTCATGGTCTTGCATTATTGACACAAGTAGAATGATTCATCACCACTGATGCTAAATGTTAATTTAGGTGACAACACATGATAAATCAAATTAAATGAATATCATAATACATTTAATTAGATTTACCATTTAATGTCACACACACGTCATATAGATTGGTGTTAAATATCATATCCTATTGACGCTCACCATAATTGTGTCTTTCTTTTATTCATTAGTGGTTACGTTTTTTCCTTAAAAGTTCATTAATTGTAGGCAGACGATATGTTGTATTTCATTTTACCTTTTTATTATCAATAAATACTCCAATTTTATGGCAATTTTATGGTGGTTGAATAAGAAAGGAACAAAACGGGTATTTTTCTTTGTAGCCTTCTATTCATATGTTTCATGGCCATGCCAGCCTTAGCGTGCAAATTGAGTTATTCCCTATGCAAAGGTCGATAAAAACAATTAATGCCGATGGGTTACATTAATATTAGCCCCCATTTGATGGCCATTATTTGGCAAAAACAATGTTATGAATAGTAAATCTTTAAAGATTGTTTGATTAAAAAGCACGAAATTTTTTTTTAAATTTACGTGCAAAATATTTTAATATGTTAACGTGAATGAAAATGAAAATGGGTAGGTAGAAAAAAAGAGTTTTGAAATATAAAAAACCCATCAAACAAGGGCTTAAATGGAGCTAAGAATTTCAAACAATGCATATTTTCGTGAAGGTCAAGTGATGTCCAATTAAAATTGAAATAGTTTGTGGTTAGAAGCTAATAATTCAACTATAATAAAAATTTAAGACCCAACTTACTTATTTTTCGATCAATTATAAAAAAAAACTATTCATAGAAATATCAGCTTATTGATCAAGCAACTAAAAGTCGGAACTTTTAAGCAAATTCGTTTCACACATACAAATGTATGCCATCGAACTGGAAAACCAGAGTAGCACAACAGCTTCTTCATGCCAGAATCCAGATACAATATAACCAATAAATGTTCAGTTGTGCCACTAAAAATTTCACTCCAAAATTGGTACAAGAAATTTACTTGATATAATAATATACATGTACCAATTAGGTGCTAAAAAGGTAAATCAACAAAAGCAATAAAATCAAGTTCGCCTCGTGATTCTTCAGACAAGCTTCTAATTGACACAGTATTTTTCTATCTTTCACCCACTCAATGGACAGAGGAAGCATCTGCATGGATAGAATAGATAGGGAATCATCAAGATAAAGGGAAAACAAGCGGGAGAAAAGTTTTGACAGTGAAAAGGAAACGAGGGATATCTGTGACCAAGAATTACAGAAAAGGCAAAACGGCAATTTCTGATCCGCGAGAAACTATGCAAATAGAGTGACTAAACTATCCAACGTTTAATAGAGGTATCTAAAGTTCGAGTAGTAAGTACCATATTTATACTTGCTAAACTCTCTTACTTTCTTCACTGATTCTGATGACATAAAAAACAGAAGGCTACAAGCGTAAGCAGGCAGCACTGAGGAGGAAGTGAGTCCCATATCATAAATGTAAGGACTAAAATAATATGTTGTTATTAGCATTACTATTAGATCAATTCCTTCGAATTGCTCTCTCAAGAAGAGTCGAAACAATCATAAATGCTACAGTGGCTAGCATTGAAGAGGAAAAGATGGACTTCACATCAATCAGTCTAAAGAAATATCAATCTACAAGATAAGAAGTGCTTCGAGATCGACTCGTGGACAACATTAAATAACATACTAAAAATAATGAAGTGCATAAATTCAGCATTTGCCACTACCAAGACAACATAATACGAAACAAGAATGAAACTTGATACCTATGTTTGTTGCTTATCCACAAAGGATGGCCATCAAAAAAGAAACTCGGAAGATCCAATAGAAGCCACATCATGGATGACTCAATTTTCATCATTATACATACTGCACTGGCTGAGAATAACCAAGCAACTTTTTAGCCAGAGGAATTAAGCCGATCAAGGCTATCTGAAGCTGTTCGGTGCTGTTGATACGAATACTAACTTGTCCAGATCCCCTGTTATTTATATTGACACGGCCAATTAAATTTGAATGTCGTCCAATAGGGATTTGAGTCTGCGAATTGCATCCAATAGCAAGATCTCCATGCCAATCCATGACTGACAGTCCCAAAGTTGATAAGAAACGCCCTAAAGGATGGTCTTTGTCCCTCAGCGTTGCTTCCAGACTACCACCATAAGCAACATCCCCACGACCAAAAATGGCTCCTCCAGAAACAACCATCTGACCTCGTTTACCAACAACTAATTTGTCCTCTAATTTCATTCCACCAGTTAAAACATCACCCAACAGAGTAGCTGAAAGACCAGCAATGGCCTTATTTATTCTGTGATTGCTAAATCTTGTCTCACTTCGAAGAGTATAAGCAATATCCTTTCCAACTGATTGCATGTCAAAACCTACAGAAGTTGCTTTCCCATTCCCATGTTTCACTGAACTTGCAATTTCCATTTGAAGGTTGGCGTCCTTTTTATCTTTTGAAACGTGGCCAGAAAAAGATATCGGTACCTTATCTTTTACCACAAACAATCTTTCTACATTTATGCCCTCGTAACCAATGTCGTGATCCCAACCATTAGGTTCTAAGACAGGTCTCACAAGCCATGGGTTAGAGGAGTCAAGGTAACGATATCGATGAGTTGGATTATCAGAATCAAAGGAAGCAGGTAGGGCTAAGTCTTGCATTGGAACTGGCACAGATGCAGAACCATTGGTCTCTTCTGCATTTTCACCGAGGTCAGGAGACAAATCTTTAGCTGCTTCTTGCATTTTCTTCATCATCTTCCGCCGCTTTTTCTCTTCCTTCAGCTGCCTCTTCATGAAAAGCTTTTCCCTATATTCTAGTTCATCATAGTATGCCTTCCTTTGGGCTTTAGTAAGCTTTGCCAGCTGTGCTTTGGTCAATGGTTTGAATGGTGGTAATTCATCATATTCCGATTCATCTTCTGAGTCTGAGCACTCATCCAGATCCTCATCTAAAGCATCATCCTCATCGCCGAATTGCTCTGATGGCAGTTTCACTTGGGGTCTTGACTGCAGAAGGGATGAAAGAAGGAAAGGTAAAGGAGGCGATCTTGCTCGAGAGATAAATGGCTTTCCAGGTGAGCTATCTTGCAACTTCAGTAATGTATTCGCTTCAGCCAAAATTTTTGAAGCAAAGGACAGAAGCAACAAATGAGGTTTCCAAACCTGACCGTTTGGCAACACTCTCTGTCCAGCTCTGTTTGTTCTGCATGCCAAGTGGTTCTCCACCAATGAAACTGGATTCATCAACCGCATATCTCCAGCAGCCTGACGTATTGCTTGCTGGACAACATGTGAACGCTGGGTGACAAACATGTCATAACTTGTTGCAGTGCCATTGGGACCTTCAGGTGGCGCAGATGCAGCATGAGTCAGAACGACAATTGCATTGAACCATATAGACGGCCCAAAAATTTCAGTGATTGTACGCAGTAATGGCATGTCACCAAAATCTCTGCTCTGCATATCCAATCTATCCAGATACAAAACAATGTCAGGGGTTGTTTTGTTAATAAACCGTTTGACAGAACGGAGGATTTTCTCATTCTGGCGTTGGTCTGACCAGGACGGCAAAAGCCCGGGGGTGTCAATTACGCGCACCTTGATTCCCTGCACGGTCCCAACAATATCCTGAACTTTCTTGGTGCCCAACTGAAAAGCATCAGTACCAAACTTAACTTCGTCAAATATGGAATTTATGGTTGCACTTTTACCAACCCCTGTTTTACCAAGAACCATGATTGTGCAGGTGAAATCCAAGGGTTCTTGTCCACCTGCCTCAAGTTGCTCGGCCATTGCACTGGCACGATCAAAGCTAAAGGCAGCAACACGACCCCCACTTCTCCCCCGTAGCTGTTCAGCTAACCCTAATCTGTACAAGACCTGAGCCACAACAACATTATGGGGAGTCTGCCCAAGCCTATGAGCAAGTCGCAGAAATTTGACCCGGATCATCTGGAGTTTTTCACGGGTCTCATCATACTCCTCGGCTTCCCCATTTGTCGAATCTTCAATGAGTTGGTCCTGCACTCGAGAAACAGCTCCATTCACTCGAGGTTGCTGTACCACCCGAGAGGTAGGTTCCAATAGAGGGGCAGCACGCCCAAGGCCAGCAGGACGAGTAGGAGTTGCAGAGTTAACATTGGATGGAAGAATATCAGCTGCAGGCCTGATTATCTGTTCTCTGTTTCCTAGTACAATTTGAGTGGGTTCTAACTGCCGGGACGCATGTTCACGGCTAGCAGGATATGCTGGAGATAAAGAGTTAGCAGCAGCAGGTTTGATTAACTCTGAATCAACCTGCTCCTTTTTCTCCTCCTTTCGTCCTTCCTTCTCTGGCTGATCGACAACTTCAGAGACTTCATCACTTGCATTGACAAGCTGAGATTGAGAAGCTCCAGAATTTTCTGCTACCAATTCAGACGAGCTAAAATGGGTCTTCTCAACACTTTCAGCCACGGAATCTTTTACCAAAGGTGAACTCACAACCTCCGGGTTTTTTGTGCTTTCCTCCACTACAGCAAGAAAATTACTATCGAATCCAGAACTTTCGTCCACTTGAACAGCTGCAGAAGAATCTGAGGCTGGTATACTCCCATGCTCTTCCCCAACAATATCCTGATTGTCAGCTTCCTCACTGTGTGACTCTAGTTTCTTCAGTTCTGTATTCTCACCATCATTGAGTTGGGCTTCTGTATTCTCACCATCATTGAGTTGGGCACCAGAAATGAGTGAATTTTCAACTTGCTCTCCGACGATAACCACAACATTCGGTTCATCGTGATGCAAAACACTCTCACTGGACTCAGACTCTGGCAAAGGTTCAGTTTCAATTCCTTTGATCACATTAGCATCTTGGGTTTCTGATGAAGTCTTGTGACTCTGTTCTTTCAGTGCATCAGTATCTGAAAGGATTGGGTCTTCATGAGTCAAAGTTTCAGCCAAATTCATATGATCTGACACGCCATTCACAGGCTTCTCCATACCAGTATCGCATCCTTTCACCTCATTGGCATCTCGAATCTCTGAAATCTCATGAATCTGGGCTTCCTTCATGTCAGGCTTCTCAGAGCCCACACCAACCCCTTTTAACTCACTGATATCTTGAGTTTCTAACATCTCAGTAATATTTTCTTCCGTTATTACTGCATCAGCGATCTTCATCTCTGCAGGATCCAATGCACCTGTTTCAGGATTCTCAAGAGACTTACCTAACCTTTCATTGAACTCATTCGTGTCATTTAGATTTTCAGTTTTTCCAGAAGCAACAGAATCGGTGTCACCTATTCCATTCTCAACAGCAGTGCCATCCATCAACCTATTCCCTTCGTCCGTCACAAGTTTCTCTATAGCAATTTGATTATCGTCAGAAGACTCATTCATCAAAAAATCAGCTTTCACCTTGCACTCCTTATCTGCATGCTGAATTGCACCGGAAACCCCAATTGCCTCTTCAAACATCTCAACCTCGTTGCTTAGATTTGAATTCACATTACTATTCTCTGAAGTTGCAACTGTGTCAACAGTTTCATCTTTCTTCACGTCTCTATTCTCTGAATCGACCCTCGGAGTCTCTGCCACTGCCTCCTCAAATACTTCATCTCCATCTGAGTCCTCTGATCCATCCAAACCTGAATCAGTATTTTCCTCTGCTCTTGACTCCAAAATCTCATTGTTTACACCATTTTTCTCCCCTAATTTAGACCCATCCGCGATGGTAATACCTTTATCCATCACAAAACAATCTTAAACACTCAAAAATTTCACTGAAACAGAAAAAAATAAATTAATAGAAAATAAAACTAAACACCAAAATACCTCAGTAACAGATATTAACAGCACAAACAACGAGTCTCAACAATCATAACTCAACTCTAAAAAAATACCCAAATACAAAAACAAATGATTTTAAATAAAACGAAAGAGCATTATGCATATTGACTTCCTATAAATTCATAGAATGTCAAACCACTTCATCCAAGTGCCTAAACTGTTAGAGGGCAGGCAAACTTTATTTGTTCACTGGTATCTACAACGTGATATTGCAGTTTTGTGCAAACTCACCAACAACCTTCACTAAATAACCGAATAGGACAACTCAAAAGCGTAATTTCCAAGATATCAATACACATTAAAGAAATCTCCTTAATAAAAACAAAACCCATAGCACACGAAACACATACATTATTGATTTCGAACGCAAAAAACAAAACAATAATAATTTCGCATACTAATAATTTCTCTAACACTTAACCTGTACAAATAGATGTATACGAGCATGAAAATCAAATCTGCAGTATACATAAATTAGGGTAGGGTTTTGCATTAATTATTTAAGAGCCGGAAAAACAAAAAACAAAACATAGATTCCAAGTGAAAAAATAAAAATTACCAGGCAATACGCTTAGTATCGAGAGATGTACAGGTTTAGGGTTTTAGGGGATCGGTAGTGGCTCTGTTGTGTTGCAGTAGATAGAGGATCGTCTTTGTAAACAGCTAAACCTGAAGTATAAAATTGGCGAAATTGAGGATAAGCGTTAATCGACGGTGGAAAGGAGTTCAAAGTTTTGGGATCTAACGGTTAAAAATTATGTATAGGTTATTAGTGAAAATTTTCTACCTAATAGTGGAGAAAAGGATTAGGTGGCTCATGGAACACGTGGAGCCAACAGGATTTTGTGATTAAAATTTGCACCCTTGATGCTCAAATAAAAGAAAACGTGACTAAGCTAATTATTGTAAACTGCAATTAATTTATTTTAAAGAAGAACAATTAATGCTAAAATTGTAAGATCAATAGTAATATGAGAGCGATCGAGCGAACGAGCAGCTTGTATAAATTGTTGAATTAAATTGTAAAATATTATTAATTCGAACAGAATATCAACTTACAAGAAACGTGACAAAATGATTTCTAATTTAGAAATCGCAAGACATAAACTTCAATGTCATGTAAACTTTAGTAGTTAGAATAGATTGCACTTATTCCTTCAATCAGTTTTGCTAACTTATGATTTTTATTTAGCCCCAATTTGGTATGAATTAAAATCTAAATTTCAATTCAAGTTAAAATCAATAATTAATTTCAATCGCACACTTCATCAATTTTTATCGAAATCTACTAAAAAATAAATTTTAATCACCACCAAACATGAACTTAATGAGTGTTGAAATGACGATTACCTTTTTCATGCCATGTTTGACAAGACTTATAATAATTAAAAGTTGTTTTTGGGACTAAAGTTTTACTTTTGAATTTGATTAAATTGTTAACTTTGACTTGAAATTAAAATTAAATTTTTATTTACACCAAATTTGTGCATTAAAAAGTTTATCCACAAAAAGTAGATGTAAAAGTATAAGAACTTGGACTCCATTTGCATTGTTTAGAGAATGAGTTTAGAGATGATCAAAGCCAGAATGCCAAATGCTGGACGATATCAACAGGCTTTGAAAACCTCTCCTCCAAATAAATACCCCCATTTTATTTTATTTTATTTTATTTTATTAAGTTCAAGCAATGATTTATACAGCCAAATGCAAAAAGTTAAGTTGTCTGCCATGTTTATGGTTCGTGGTGTGTTTAGTTAGTTCGAGAGAATTGAATTCTCCAACTACATGTGTTTATCGTATCGAAATTTGTACTCCAATCGATTAATCATGTCTAGATTGATTGTACGTTTAATATCTTGACTCAATATGAGTATATTCCGAAAAATGAAGAGGATAAGAGTTAGCAAAAAAGTGCTGCACTAAAAGGGGACCCTTATGTAGAACAAAAACTAGGGTCCATTCAAGAACCTCACCCCAGCCAATTTTATTCAATTGTCCATTTAGTGAAAGAGAGTCCTTTGTACTCTTGACAAGGAACAAGTTTTGGATCCTCCCCTTTGCCATGTACTCGTATACTTTTAATTTTGGTGGCTACTCAATAAGTGAAGCTTTATCATGAAAGACACCCTTTTACGAGGATAGTCATATAAAAGTTTTTTTTTTTCTTTCTTTTGGTAAATTTTTCACTTTGGAGACTGCTACTTAAAAAAAAAGCTCAATTCGATCAATTTGGCAACTATTCAATTCTACACGGAACTTTCTCTTTGAAAAAGATGAGTAAATGAGCCTAAATATTAATTCAAAAGCGGAACTCAATTGTCAAATTCATTTGCGTTCAAAACCCGACTACTGTATATGTTTATAATATCAAGACAATACTAAATGAGTGAGGTCGATGTCTCAATTCAAATGATTTTAATTAGTTTCAGTTCTGACCTAGCCTATTGACTGGACTACGTGGCAATCCGCGATTAGCTTAGATAAATCTTAGGATTAGCTTAGGTAAATCTTAGAATAGTCCCCATTCTAATCCACCCCTACTAACCTTCGACGAACCAACACTAGGGCCGGGCCTTACCCAAGACTAACTAGGCAAAAATGACTAGGGCCTCAGTACAGCCCATTTATTTGGTGCGCTTTTTGATGGGTTAGAGACTTTATTTGATGCACTTTTTGAAATTTTCATTTTCCTTAAAAGTGATTTTTCTTTTCTTTTCTTTGTGTGTGTGTGTGTGATTATTATTATTATTATTTCTTCTGTATAAAGCAAGATGGAATGGTTCATCAGCTAAAAGAAATTGATTAGACATAATATATGCTATTTATTTAGATATCTAAGTACTCTTAAGCTTGTAATTTTTTTTTTCGGAAGATCTCAGAATAATTAATCATTTAAGCCTTCAAATTCTTATGATTAAATTATTTGAAAGTCTCATAATAATTAATCATCTAAGCCTCAAATTTCTTATGATTGACCCTACGGACCATCAGGCATCTTAGGCGACATTACTGTGTTGCGCTTCTTGCAATGCCCTATTTCTCTCCTTGGCTTCCAATCCTCACATCGACAGAAAAATCAACAAAGTAAATCATTAATGTTTGGAAAAATATGCTTTCTGGGTACGCAGAGTTGGGGCATGGTGAAGCCTGCAATGAGGTTGTTTTATAAAATGCTTGAAAGGGATGTTGTGAGTTGGAATACAATGGCGATGGCATATGTGCAGAGCGGGTGGTTTTATGAGGCTTTGAGGTTTTATAATATGTTGAGGAGGTTGGATATTGGGTTTAATGAATAATGAGTATAGTTTAAAGAATCCTGTCTCTTGGACTGCTTTGATTTCGGAGTATGCCCAAAATGGTATGGAACATGAAGCCCTTAAGTTATTAACGAAGATGATTATGCTTTGCGTCAAACCTGATTAATTTACTTTTAGCAGTTGCCTGTTTGCTTGTGCTAGCTTAATTTCGCTTGAGCATGGTAGACAAATTCATTCTCATTTGACAACGTAAAGTATTAGACCTAATATAGTAGTTTTGAGCGCCCTCATCGACATGTACTCAAAATGTGGAAGTCTAGAAGTAGGAAAGAGAATTTTTGATAATATGGAAAACAGGCAAAATGTTGTGCTGTGGAACACGATGATAACTGCATTAACATAACATGGATGTAGTGAAAAAGTGATAAAGATGTTTTCTGATATGGTGAAACTGGGCTTGAAACCAGACAGAGTCACCTCTCTGTCGTTCTCAATGCATATAGTCATTCCGGGCTATTGCAGGAGGGAATCAGTTTTTTCGACTCCATGGCATCTTTCTAGGATACTTGATGCTACCAAAAATAGTACATGCTGATTTCCGGGCTCGACGACTGAGGATGAATACGAGCAAGATCTTCCGATACTTGAAACAAATGCGTCGAGGTGTGTTCTCGTCGCCCCTCCAATGCTTAAGTCAGAGAGAATTTTAGAGAATATATGTGCTGTGAATTATGTTAAAAACTTACCTTGATAATGGATGAGAATGATGTATTTATAGAGGTAGCTGGTGGACCTCTAGTAGGACTACAACGTTGAGATTCCTAGGAGTTATAGCATGTTTGGGAGTTGTAATTCAATTGGTTTCGTATTACTCACGTGTTTTGATAAAGATGAAATTCTGGTGTTAGGATCTTCACTCGATGAGGTAATAGGTTACTCGAGGATTTTACTTCTTAGTGGACGAATAGGTCTTGACAACGAGCAGAGGACTACATATTCAGGAATTGCCCATTACGAAGCTTCAGCCGTAAAGCCGAAGGAGAGTTGTTGGATATGGGTTCTCGATCCCGAGGAGGTATAACCCCGAGGATACCACGAGGGTCGCCCTCAAATGGACCATTTCACATCCTCGGGTTACGTGCTCGGGCTACGACAAATTTTGGTATCATCAATACTGTTCCCAATCAAGAGCATTATGCATGCTTAATTGATCTACTGGGTCAGACAGGAATGTTCGATGAGGTGATGAATCAACTGAATGAGATCCCGTGTCAAGCTGATGATAGTATTTGGAATGCATTGCTTGGTGTCTGTAGGATTCATGACAACATAGAGTTGGGTAAAATTGCGGCAAAGCATCTTACAGAATGTGAGCCTCAATCCCCTACAGCATATATCTTTGCTTTCCAGCATATATGCTGCACTTGGAAGGTGGGAATCTGTAGAGGAAGTGAGAAAGCAAATGAATGAGAGGAACGTGAATAAACACCAAGCCGTGAGTTGGTTCGAGATTGAGCGGAAATTGCACTTAGATTATGTACCAAATCGTTTACGTCCTTTGAAAGATGATTCATACTCTGCCTTGGAACTGTTAGCTGACCAAAACTCGTCAAGTAATGCTGGAAGGTAAACCTTTTTTCGATTTCTGTTAGTTAGATAAGTATGATAAAGAAACCACCCCTAACACTCCATGACTTGTATTGATTTGTCTTTGGTTATCCTAGATAACTATTTTTTATTGATTAAGTCCTAGAGAAACCACGATTGTGTACAAATCATATCCATTGACCGTCAAGTAGTGCTAGGTGACGTGTTTTGTAAGAAGGATTGAAATTTGAAATTGATATTTTAAGGAAGAAAAATAAAAGAAACTGAGATCTTGTTCGTTAAATTGTTGAATCATGTACATGTTATGGCATGGATCTCAAACAATAGTATTTTTTTTTATTGATTTGGAACCAAGTTGTGTGATGGATTCTTGGTGTTCTTGTGTATGAAATTGTTGAGTTCGTATTGGTGGCTGTTCTTGCGAAACTTGCGAGCGTAAAGGATCATCGACAAGTAATAATATGATGATTTAGAGTATCATCGCAAGGGAAATAATAATTATCTATTTCATTGATTATTCATGTAAATTAAATATATGAGCTTTGGTTGACTTATTGAAAATGATACAGCACCTACTTTTATGATCTATAATTGAATTCTATTAGTTCTATGATTGTGATTTATGGAATATCCGACTTTTGGCATGATAATGCTAAACAATTACTGAAATCACGGAATTGATGTATGCACAATTACTTATGCGTTAAGGTGAAGGGATCAGGACATGTATTTTTATGTAACGTGAAAATGGTAGCAAAGCATCTCCATTAAACATCAAATCCATTCATTAAATTATTTCGTCATTGGGACTCCTTGAATCCTCGAGATATGATTCCTTAAACAATGATATCGTTTCTTTTGATGTGGATTTAATCAAATGGAATCTTGGCATTCTAGTGTCTTTTAATTTGAATCAATTGTATTGATACGAGAGTTCTTAGTAGCACAAAGAATGATAAATACTAGCGCAAAATGTAGTTATATCTTCAAAAGCAGTTTCCCTAGATGCACTTGTTTAGTAATCAAACGATTGAACGAAATTTCACTATAGCGTGAATCATGTTTGTAATTTTAAGAAGTTAACAATTAACTTAAATTCATTGTTGATAACAACCATTATTGAAATAATATAACTGGTATAGGCACGACACAAACATAAAATTATTAGGCCTCTCAATAAGATGGGTCGAGTTCGTAGGAGCATATGGATTTAAGGTGACTTTATTCGAACTTATATAGATATAAATGAAAATGCTTGCTACGATGGTTCATGTGGCGATGAATGGGGTGCATTGTTCTAAAACATTTCGAGACAAGAAGAAATTATGATATTAAAATCAAAATCAACCAGCAAAGATGCATTGGATATTCCTTGGACCAACCAAGGAAAGATAATCGATAACTACGACTACCCTTGTTGCAATATTTGAGAAACAAATCTTTACAGTAAAAAAGTTGAAAAATTAGGACTGGATTCCTTAACCTTTTGTGGGGGTACGGATACAGATCCCTAATCTTCAGGAGCGATATTCTAGGTCCCTAACCTACTTAAATACATGAATTTGGACTCCGCTCACTGAAACTATCAATATAGATATTAAAATTGCACTCGACTTTCAGGTGAGTTTGAAAAAAGTGTTGTGTGGTTGGACATTTGAACCCTAACTTCAATTCTGATGAAAGGCACATTCGATTTCATCATCCATGTTAACTATTTTGGTCACGTACGGATCCAAATTCATATATTAAATGAGTTGAGAATCTAGAACTCATTTTTTTAAGGTTGATTATCTATAATCACAATTTGTGAAAATTTAGGGGTTGCAATCCTATTTTTTCCAGAAAACATCGTAACTTATTTTTGAAAAAAAAAAAAAAACTTATTTAACTAATTCTTTCCAACTGATGAGTTAAAACCCACTACTAAATTGCATTAACAGATCAATTTTCCTGTACAATAACTCCTACTATTTTAATTCTGACGTTTTGGAGTTACAAAATAAATGAAAATCATTTTCAGGTTATGTTTTAAATGAAAAAACATATTAGAAAAATTCTAAAATGTGGCTTGCACTTTGTGGCCAATTTTTGACTCATTCGGTTCGATATTCGTACACGCAGATCGCGTCCACACAAGTTCAAGACTCAAAAACCAAGTCGGTCCAATATTTGCACCCCCACTGCGGGCGCGTAGATCATGGAGGAGTCTCTATATAACAAATGGTTACATCTTATAAATTCTTAACCATATATAAATTGGTTCACAAACTCATTTATATCATATGTGGGATAACTATTTAAATTTTTCTACATTGTCACATTTATTTTCCTTTTTTCAATGTGGGATGACACTATTTATAATCCCCATATATTCTCATTTTTCCATTTCTAATCAATGTGGGTTTGTAATCCCTTTCCAACGATAACAACCAAATATAAGGTGGAGATATAAAACTACAGAGGAACCTGAAGAGAAGAGGAAGAAACTATAATTCTTAAATTCATCTTCTTCTTCGTGTGTTCCGACAATGGGTTCCCAGGTTTCGAAACAGGTTGAACGAAGAAACTCAATTCGAGCTGAGAAGAAAGTTTTGTCCGAAATGAAAAAAAGCAATGGATCCGAATTCCCAGTAAGTGAAAATTTATTTGCCAATTAATATATTTTCCAACAATAACAACCAAATATAAGGTGGAGATATAAAACAACAGAGGAACCTGAAGAGAAGAGGAAGAAACTATAATTCTTAAATTCTTCTTCTTCTTCGTGCGTTCCGACAATGGGTTCCCAGGTTTCGAAACAGGTTGAACGAAGAAACTCAATTCGAGCTGAGAAGAAAGTTTTGTCCGAAATGAAACAAAGCAATGGATCCGAATTCCCAGGTTCAGACTATCATCCCTCGGACAGGAAGAACTGGATGTTGGGCCTGAATCCCGACAAAGTTCAAATCAACCAGATTGTGTGGCCTGGTACGCATGACTCTGCAACAAACAAGATTGGATTCCCGTTTGTCACTCGCCCATTTGCGCAATGCCAATCCCTGTCAATCTATGTACAGCTTGTAACAGGAACCCGGGTACTCGATATCCGGGTTCAGGAGGATCGTCGAGTCTGTCATGGCGTCCTCCTCACCTGCAGTGTTGATGTCGTGATTGAGGATGTTAAGAAGTTTCTGTTGGAGACACAGTCCGAGGTTATAATCCTCGAAATGCGAACAGAATTTGGACATGATGATCCTCCAGATTTTGATAAATATTTGGAGGTTCAGCTTGGTGAGTATCTTATACCACAAGATGATCAAGTATTTGGGAAGAAAATTTCCGAATTATTGCCTAAGAGAGTTTTCTGCGTGTGGAAACCAAGAAAATCACCTCAGCCAAAGGCAGGTGGTTTGCTTTGGAATTCCGGGTATTTGAAAGATAACTGGGTCGATACTGATTTGCCATCGACAAAGTTCGAGAGCAATATGAAGTATTTGGGCGAGCAGCAACAGGTGACGGCTCGGAAATTCTTTTACAGGGTCGAGAATACTGTCACTCCACAGGCGGATAACCTGATACTGTGTGTTAAACCTGTTACAGATCGGATTCGTCCATATGCAAGGTTGTTTATATCTCAGTGCTTCTCTCGGGGAATTGCTGATTGGTTGCAGATTTTCTCGACTGATTTCATTGATGAGGACTTTGTCGATGCTTGTGCTGGACTTACCAAAGCAAGGGCTGAAGGAAACGCTTGAGTCGAGCTTGAGTTTGATTGTTTTCTACTGCACACTCGTCTGAAAACTGTGAATCATTGTTGCCACTAAATTCATTGTTTTTTATTCGTTGTAGGGATCATTCAAGTCACATATACGAAGACTCAAATAAGATTGGATAGTACTCCAGTTAAATCTGTACTACGTACCAAGCATACACATGAGGCATGAAAGTATTTCCACATGTATCTTTTTATGTTTGTCATGTGTGTATAATTTGTGCATACAGGTGTTACAATCTGAACAAATAAAATCTGGACGTTTAGCCAGGACTATCGTTCTTCACAATAATTTGTAATTGTGAATAAAGCCAAGTTCTTGAAAACCAAGAGAAAGACAACAAAAGTTCTTTTTCAGATAAATTGAATATTCTTTAAATAAAGACATGCCACATGAACACATTGTTATATTTCCGACACATTTAGCTCTCTAGACCTATGATAACTTTTGGCAAAGGACAACATTCAGTTCGGTTTACAAACATAGGCATTTAAAATGAAAAATAGAAACCTCATCAGTAATACATAATTTTGACTCGATTTTCTCCAATCTTTCAGCAAAATACATGGTTTAAAGATCTTTGATAATCTAGCTTGAATCTCCCATTTTATGAAATGGAGACTGGAACGAGCCTCTATCCAAGTGTGTTGATAGCCCTAACAGCATCCGTAAAGTTCTCGCTAGTTGATGGCAGCCTGCTGAAAGAGTACATATTATGTATGCAAGGATATGTGCTGATAAAGGCTGCTCATAAACAATTCTGGAGGGACGACAGATTGCTCAGCTTATCTTCTGGGGTAGGAGCAGGAACCATCAGCTAATACCCTTTCAGTGCAGAATTTGTTTTTCAAAACTTCTTCTAGTTGCTCAAATATCAATGAAAATGAACCTGCCAGAGAACCCAAAAAAATGGCGAAGAGAGATTTTAGTTGGAAGGCATAAACTGTATTTCAATAAAAAGAAATTACGATTAGAAAACTATGGAAAAGAACTACATATTCACCTAATGAGCATGCTTAGTAGTGAAAGGAAAACGATATTAAGAAAAATTTGAAAAAAATGTTTTACCAATCAGATACAAAGAAGAAACTAGAAGATGAGAAAATCCTTCCTGGGCAACACAACAATAAATCACAAGTAGAGTGGCAATATTGTTATAGATTCAGCATTCAGAATAAATTTTCAGAACAAACTTAGGCTGAGAATGGACAAAAGAATGTCTTGCTATGCTTTAAGAGTATAGATGAGCTAAAATTGAAGTCAAAGGTACTGTGGTGCATTAGTCATGGCTTATTCTACCATTTTTAACAACTGTTGATTAAAAATTAAAACGCAGATAAAAGAAATCAGATAACCTGAGCTGGAGCTTTCTTTCTGGTGTAATGTTGCCCTAACCAAAAGTGTTCCTGGAATTTGCTGAAAGACCTAAGTATAAAATAGAGAGTTAGAACTATATCCAGGTTTACCAGAGATTGCCATGATAACAAAATTTGGGGAAACGGAAATTACCGAAATGCGGAACCTCAGATCATCTGACTGACAATTGTTATAATTTGAAGTACTGGATATCTCCAATTCGTTTTTGCATCGAACAGCTTCATTCTTATTTTGTGTCTCACTCCTCAGAATCGTGTTACAATGATTCTGTGAAGCAGTGATCTACAACATGAAATTATATGTACAGTAAGAATATGGAAGTCACGCAATCATATAAATTACGCCATAAAATCACTGAGCATACATCAATATTGAATGTGGCAGCATTTAGTTTACAGGATGCACCACTGCTGGAGAGAAAAGATTCCACCGACTGCAACATGTGAAATGCGCTATGCTGACGTTGAAGGCCCTAGATAAACAGTGTACTGAAATATGAGATCTATCACACGGAAACTATAGATAACCATAGGCAAAAGCACAGAAAGTCAGAATAAAATGCTACACATACAATATGTACAAATAAAGTGTGGGCGACAAGGCGTTGACGTGACAACAGGACATAAATTGAACACGATAGTTTGGGGCTTTAGTTGTCTGTTGATAGAGCTTAGATGTTTTTTCACTGGATGCGGTGACATTCCTCATCAATGAATTGAGATCCATGAAACTCAAATTAGCAAACCTGCAATATCTGTGTCATGTTTTCTAAACTGTTAGGGATTTTGTGAGCATGTGTAGAGCCACTCTTGTACTCACTCATTTTATCCTAGAAGTCTAAAGCCGATTCATCGCAACCATGAGCATCCGAAGGCCATATGCATAATCCCCTAAAAGTCATTGGTCACTAAAACAGCATCAATCATCAGTTTGAAGGGGGTAAACGTCAGAGGAAAAAAAGGCTAATTATACCTAAAACCCAGGAGAAGATATACTTGAGTACCATTTGAAAGCATTTATGTGACAAATATTTGGCACAATAATCCTGTAATACTCAAGTCTAATTAAGGAAAGGCACCATTTTCCTTATGAGCTGATGGCTGCCTTGTATCCAATGAAAAGTTTGACATAGTCAGTCTTATATTTCCCATGCTTAAAGTTACTTGTGTGAAATGCATCTTATCCATGACCTTTTTAGAGGAAAACTTCTACCTCCCTCGTTGGAAATCACAAAGTAATATCTACATTACCACCACCAACACTCCCCAAACCCCTAAAAGATGTCAATACCAGTACTGCATCCCGTAGTCAAAATTTCAACAAATTAACATGCCCCTTGGAGTAGGAAGGTTTGAACAGACATGCTACCACAATATCAGCCAGCATATTTTCTAATATATATGAAGTCCAGTACGGATGACAAGGAGAAAATAGCAGCACATACAAAAATTTAAGTAGCTGCAAATAGTATAATGTTTGATTTGAACAAAGTTCGTATTATAAATCGATCAAATTTCGAAATGCCTTGGAATCTAAAGTTATCTAAATGATATGAAGAAGGTGAAAAGGATTAGTAAACCTCTAGCATGAAAGACAAAGTTTTCTTCTCAGTCACGTGTGAAAATAACATCTTCCTGGAAGGAGGCATAAAAGACCACGCAAGCCCCCATCTACATGTCTGGCCTTGGACAAATTCTGTTGTCTTAACTACGGTCACTCCAACATTCCAAAGTTTTGATGTCAGGATATTGAGATTTGATTTTCTTCCAACCATTGAAGTGTACCACCTAAAATAAAAGGGAACAGATGAACAAACAGGCAGTTGAATAGCTGGTTTTAACAGAAAATTATGTATGGCAGAGAATAAAAAAGATACCGAAATGCGTGTTTCACTTGAGCACTGTCTTCAATTATGCGAGTAATAAAGGCCTCTTCACCTCCAAGACATACCATCTCCTCCGGAGTACCACCACAAGAAGTCTTCGGATTCAATCCTGCTTCCTCCATTGACTCGAAAAATGGGGGGTTGCACATACAAAAGTCAAAACTTTCCCAATCCTTAATGACACCTACAAGAACAGGTGGCCCATGATAGCTCTTTTTGGCTGAATGGCTTCTGAGTGAAAATGATGGTGCGGGTCCCATGTCGACGCTCTTTATATTGCTTGAATCTACGTAACTATTAATATTATCTTTCTGCCTGTTTTGCAATTCTTCCGCATCAGAGATCTTGGTCTCAGTATCAACTCTTCTTATTTCAATCAATTCGGACACATGTGGGTTACCCTTGACATTTCTATTTGCCCACTCTATGGCTACATCAGTAACATCTGCAAACAATTGAAGCAGCATTAAAACAATATTATATGGTGCAACAGATAACAGAACTTTGTTGTTGAACATATAACACTAAAGAACATAAAGCCGGAATACTACCTGAGCCCACAAACGTCCAACCTAGAAGAGATGCACCAAGGAGAGGATATATGCAATTTGCACCAGTTCCAATATCAAAACCTTTGACAACACTGTTGCCCAGAGTGCATGGAATGAGATCTGAAGCCAAAAGATCTTCAATCCAATGAATGTAATTTGATCTGTTTGGGACCGTCGGGCAGAGCTGCCCATCGGGAATCCACCTATGATTTCAAATCATAATTTCTCATGTGCTAGAATATATTTCTACAACACAACCTATATTTCATGTTTAAGATAAAATCGTTAAGGGCCTATTTGATAGCTAGACAATTCCATGGTAAATTGAATTTGTTTTCCATTTTTCCACTTTTCCCTTGTTTGATTGGATTTTTTTTCTTGGCAATTGGAATTCCCACTTCCTCCCACACAGTCACATATTCTTGGGTTTCCTTAAATTCATTTTCCCACCTAAGTGGTGGGAAAATGGTTTTTTTTTTTTTGCAATAAAAACAAATTCCCTTAATGGACAATTTTCATGGAAAACAAAGTCAAACGAATACCAAAATATCCAAAATTTCAACATTTCCATATAAAAAATTATACTAATCAAACACAATTAATTGACAATTCCTAGAAAAACAATTCTAGGCAATTCAATTCCCTGAAATTCATATTCTTTCCACCCAAATTCCATCTTGCAATCAAATGGACCTTAACATAATTCGGAAAGTTCAAATTCTAGTTATTCATCTCTACGCAATTTAACTTCTTATTAAGAAACTTATAATGTACTCTATTCCACGGAACTAAAAGTATAAATACTGACACGTGCACAAAAGAAAACGTAAAACTGAGCTTACTATCTAATATCTAAGCAAGAATCATTTTCAACCACACGATCACGCAATGAAATATTCTATACACGTGTACCAAAAACTTTTCAATCCCTTTTAATTGTACATTCTCCTAAAATTAGGATTCAAAACTTATTTTTTTCCCATAATCAAACAGAAATTAGCTCACATAACTAAGCTAATTGTTACTAATTTAGTTGAAAGATTCAATAATCCGACACCAAATTCCCGCAAAATTAAAATTGATGAAAGGAATCTTGAATCAACAAAATCCTTTCATAATTGACACCGAAATAAAATGTATCTTTGCTAGATAAAAAATAAACAGCAATAAACAGAAATACTTCCATTATAATATAATTGCATATATTATTACCAATTGAGGCCATGATCGTGGAGGAGCAAGACCCGGGTCAGCTCGCGCGTAGCATTGAAGTCGGTCCAGTCGATTCTGGGGCGGCCGCCGTGCGAGTAGAAAACGTAGGGCTCGAAGCTCGGGTACAAAGAGGCCAACAGACCGAAATCGGGGGGGTTTTCGGAGTACTTGTTTCGTGGGTGGATAACCGGCCTTTCTCCGCCTCTCTTCCTCTTCTTCTTGCTCGGCATCGCTGACGCTCTGTTTCGCCTCCGGCAGTCTTAAAATCGTGGTACAACGCCCTTTTTCATTCAAGATGTAACCCTTGTATCATTATTTTTAAAATACATTTTTCCTTTCTATTCTTCTCAACAATGCATTTTTCAAGATTCAAAATTTTTCTTAATTTTTCAATTCCACATGACAATTTGCAACTCCAAAATAAGAAGAGAGAGAGAGAGAGCGCGCATAAACAGGTTCTCAAGANTATATAAAGATTACATATCTATGCAATTTGATCACAATTCAACAATTTTAAGATCACAATTCAAAAATTTTTATAGGTCATAGTTCGTTCATCGGTCACAAATTAAAAATTTTAAAGTCGCAATTTGTTCATCGGTCAAAAATCACAAAATTTATAAGTCGCACAACTTATTTTATGATCACAAAATATCAAATTATATGTCACATATTATTTTTATTGTCACAAATTAATAAATTTGTTAGTCACACGGTATTTTTTTTGGTCACGTTTTATTCTTTATTGGTCACACATCAACCAATTTATTGGTCACAATCAACAAATCATTTGTAACCACCACCAACACAACACCATAGTCGTCTCCATCGTCAACACCAAAACCACATAAACCATCACCACCGCCCACTACCACCAACACTGTCACCGCAATCACCACCAATCCACAATCACAACCACAATCATCGCCACCACCATCTCCATCACAGCCACCACCACAACTACCATCTCATATATTTTCATCTTAACCACATCGCAACCACCAACGCACTAGAAAATCCCCAAATCGTGATGCCGCACCACGATCACCACCACAAACATCACCACCATCGCCGCCACCACCAAAAACCGCCAAAACCAGCACCACCACATCTTCCACCAACAATTGCAAACACAACCAAAATACCCATCGATAAAATGGCCGCTTGTGATAGAGATCTGCAACGTCGATTTACTATAATCTGCAAATAATCTGTAGCTTGATCTCTGCCTACCAATGAACAATAGATCTCTACAATAATCTGTGGCGAGCCAAACGACGAATCGCTAGCTTCTTGATGCCCTGAATATTATCCCTCAGCACTTTACGGTGGCGTTTGGCATCGCCATTTCCCAAGCCCTTGCTGTCGTTGAGCGGCAGCATAGTGGGGGTAAAGAGAGACTTCACTGCAGATCCCATGGGGGGGCTCACGACGAGCGAGGTGGTGCCGACGGGTGGTGGCTGCAGTGAGAGAGAGTGGGGGAGAAAATAAAATAATTAGGGTTTGAATTTGTGTAAAATTGATTTAAATAAAAATTAATT
>CAIGRB010000142.1:0-11070 GCA_903798255.1 Fraxinus quadrangulata | reverse complement strand
TTTTTTTTTTTTTTTGCGTAATTTGATCACAGTATCCCGCTATGTAAGGCACTACAATTGGTTTTTCAATGGCAAGTGCTTGTCCATTGTCATTGAGTAGCTAAACCAACCCCTACAATAGATCAAGGTGTTAATCAACGTACCATCCTTTATTTCATCACCTTAACTATTTTATAACATATAATGATTTGATGGTTTGAGAAAGATCGCTCACGATTTAGATTTACGAGTCCATACCTCAACGACCATCGGAGAAACATGTCTCACTTCAAACTTTTGGACAACAACTCAAATGAAAAGCAAAACTTAAATTCATAATATAAATTTGAATTTTGAACACATAGGAGTCGCATGATGATTTAACTAAAATTTAGACAGGTGCTTCCCATATGTAGGTTTGTAATAACAAGGTATGGGAGTGATTAATATTCTTATAAGTTGATTTGATAGAACAGTAACATAATTGTACTTTACTGGAGATGATCTTTTCAGCATTCAAATGTTTTGAGTATGCAATGCATCATTGTATCATCTGTCACCAGCTACTTTCTTTAATGAAGTTCCTTTTCTTTGACTGATAAAATAGTAGACAGCAATTATGATTTCATCCGAATCTACTGCAACCTATTTTGTTTGTTATTGTTGGATATACCAGGTACAACGAACATGTTTCAGATTATTTATTTTACATCAAATTTAGTTTTTTTTTTTCTTTTTTTTGTTTAATTATATTTCTCTGCAGTGTTTTTAACATTCTTTTTATCTTTTCTTTTCTGTGAAGTAACATTCTAAGGGTGGACTTACTCCGATCTAATCTAGTTCTGATTATAATCAAAGTGGATGAAAGACATGTTATGGAATCAAACTTGACATGAATCGATTGACTGCTCGATTCAGGTGTTCTAATTACGAATGTTGAATCAAATTACATGTTCAAAATCTAGTTATTTATGCCCTAAAATTTGGGTGCAAAAGATTGGGAACGACTTAATGTGAATAATCGACTTGATATTCGTATTCTCAATGAGGTCCGTAGCCCATAGGATTAGAACACATGACTACGAACTATGAAGTCGGGGTTGAATTCTTGTACTTACTTTCAAAGTCCAAATGGATGAAATTAATTTTAATTGTTTGAGAAATAAAATATAATTTTATCAGCCAGATATGAAATAATTGAGGAAAATTAAGTCATTTATTCGACAAAATACCATACATTACTCAACTATATATAACAATCAAAACAGTTGACTAATCCTGTAAAATCATTTCACAAATATACGTATATCATAATTGTATTTCACTCATAATTTAGAAATCATCTAAACTTGATATTCAACTAATTTCTATGAGTTTTAGAGCGTTTTAATGTGTATTTTGATATTGTGATATATATTGATTAAATTGAAGGAAATGAGCAAAAGTTGACAAAATTGAATAAGATGGCTAAATTGTAAGAGATCTAAAATTTGAGGACTAAAGTGAAAATTTTCAAAAGTTGTGTCAGACCACACAACGAAGATTCGAGAGTGCTAGGAGTCAATTGAATGAACAAAGAAGTCAAAGAGATGAAATATTCAAAGTATGATCACACATCAATTTACAACCGAAAAAGTTATGCTCTGAATTTTCAGTCTCATATTGAGACTCATTTTTTACATAGAAAATGTTCGAATTGGAAAATGATATCTGAAGTAAAGTTGTAGCCCTTTGAGTTATATTTCAAACGCATCTTGAATTGCCTCAATTGGACATCGAGAGAAAAAGTTACAATAAAAATACTGAAAAACGAGTAGTGTTAAATTTCCATCCGCAAGTGGGCGCCGCAGCACCACGATTGTGGCGCCAAGGCACCGCTGGGCAAGAAAAAGGGTTTTAAATTTAAGAGGTAAGGAGGAAAAACAACAAGAGATTCAGGAACAAGAGAAGAAATTAAAGATCTACATCCTAATTTTTCTATTTTCTTCCCTACGTCTTTTTATATGAATTTTAGTATTTTCATAGATTATATCATGAGCTAAGTTCAATATCCAGGGTTTGATTGTAGCAAAAAACTTGAGAATATGGATTAATTAATTTTAGTTATTTTCTATTAGATTTTTCGCATATGTTTATTTGTGCTATATTTTAATGCTTTCAATTAATTTGTCACTAATTGAATGATTTGATACTAGTCAATTCCGACACTCTAGAAATGGGAGTTTAGGCGTGATCATAAGAATAGCACAACATAAAAAATTATATGTTTCAAGAAAAAGTATAATTTCTTTTAAGCATGTTTCATTTAAGAACTACAAACTTGATAAATTTTATATTTTAATTCGGAATAAAAATATTGAAATTATAATATAGAAATAGTTTTACTCGATACTCGAGAGATGGAGTAAAATTACGTTAGGTTTCTCACTTTTAAACTTTAGAAAATTGATTAAAAATAATTATATAATTGAAAATCATATTTGATAGTTAAAACTTTCCCACTTGATTATTCTTCTAGTTTACATTTATTTGCTGAATTCGCCACCATATTAGTTTTAAAACATTGATTATAACAATCATTCATCTAGATAAAATAAATACTATATAATTATAGTACTTAGTAAAAATTTGAATTGCAATCCCTGTGGGTTAAACAATCTAACTCCATTATTATATTACAAAACTTGACACTGCACATTTGTATAAATCACGATATAAAATACTTGTGATATAGAACAAAGAAACAATACAAAATAATCAACCCCTAAGAATAAGAAGCTATGGTCATTTCTTGCATATTGAACATGAAATTTAGGAATTACTTTATCCTTCTACACGTACAAAATTACAATCTTTAATCGGCCCTTGTCCAAAGTAGAAACTTTGGTTTTTGATAGTTGCTTTAGCTTAAAGTAGAGACAGCATCAATATGGAGATTTTGTCATGTGAACCTTTACACAAAATTGCGGAAAACCAAACGATCATATAATACGATCGAGTTGTAAGATGAACAATGCAGCCAAAAGGTCAAAACTAGAAATACCCGAAACCTTGAATTAGCACAACAAATTGACTTCTAGTTATTTTACATGAAAACAGTTTTTTCAAATAATCTCACAGATTCCTGTAAACTGTGGGGTATAGAGACAAAGTGCATTAAAACGAAAAAAGTCAGAAGATAGTAAAATTTTCTTTCCTTGTTCTTGTTGCAAGTTTGTTCGTGATATTGTGCTAGTGCGCCTTGGAATGCAAGAGCAATGCCTACAAGCTTAAATCCTCCGGTAAGCTGATCTGAAGAAAATACAAGCTGCGAAATGAAGAAAAAAAAAATTATTTTTTCTTTCTGGGACGTGGGCATTAGAGGAGGAAATGCAAATAAAAGGAGAAATGGAAAATCTAAACCATAATCCATAAAGTGGCTAACCATGGAAGATGAAAGTCTGAAAGTTATCAAAAGAATAAGCAATTGTAAGCTAGCAGTTTAGAAACAAAGAAAACTTCCCAGTCTACTTTTCTTCATCAAAAACTGAATCTTCGAACTTTCTTCGCTTTTTTCTTGTTTTTACAGTATTGGCAGCATGGTGACAATTGTCTAAATGCGCTCATTTAATCTTTAACAGCTAAAAGAACTGCAATCTTTTTTGGGGGTTGGAGAGTTATGAAGCTAGCAATGCTGTGAAATGTACAAGCAGCTGGGTTCCAGTTATATAAAAACTCGTGTTTCGTTCAGAAATGCTTTTAATATTTAGTCAAAAGTAAAGTACCTAGCAGACATGAAAGCCATTCCAAAGAAAACGGCCTTGACAGCTTGCTTTTGTCCAGCATAATCAAACGCCAATGGCAGCATTTCGTGCAGTGTTAGAAAAGCCATCACCCCGCCAACTGGAGGCAGCAGAAAATCCATCACATAAAACGTCACAAGGATTATACCATAGAATCTCCTTTAATCAGTTAATAAACCTCGGAAAACATATTAACCTGATCCCAGGAGGCCCTCCAGAATTTCAGGACTCAAGCTGCTCGGGAATAGGTAAGCTGCAGATTATTTATGAATATTAAACATATGAATTCTGGAACTTTTGGCATTTATTTGATTATCAATATATTTAGGATTAAGTGCAAGGGACGGACCTACAATAACTACACCAAAAGGCTCAGCTAAGCCAGAAAGGGTAGCCAACTTGAATGCTTGCCATTTGCTAAGATAAAAATGCAAAATACCATATGCATGGTGAATAGAGAATTTCAATAATCATGAAATTGCATCTAGCTTAACTCAAAATTCTAAACGACTTGGAAAAATGGAATCAAACGAATTTATGTAAGCCGCCAACTCCAGATAACTTATTTTATTCGACCTAAGAAATATACTTATTTTTTCCAACAAAAAATGGAAAGAACATTGCTACCATACCGTCCACCTTTCTTTTCCACAAATCTTAGGTTATATTACCAGCTATCATATCATGATACAAAGTGAAGTGGCTGGAATTTAGTTACCAAGGCTTAATCATATGCTTGATCACTGTAATTCAAAAGCCAACAACTAAAATACAACTCAGCACAAACGAAAAATAGCTTTCATATGCTAGGTTCAGTTACTCTGCTTGAGTCGAAGTATCTAAACTTGAACAAAAGATGCATATTTTAAGTTATTATTTTCATATTATACCTTTCCGTGGCAAAATAAACAGGAAGTGCAACCGCAACCCCCTGAAAATTAGAAAACTCAAGATGTCAGGACGAAAAGCAAAGATTATGCATACTGTTCTCGAAAGTGGGTAAAATGTGTGTTCAGATGTGGCACATCGATTGTAATATGCAGGGGAATTATGGAATAAATAGTTTGCATTTTTAAGATATATTTTTCCACTTCTCACAAATCTTATTGGACAAAAAAATCCAATTGGATCCTTGGGTCCTTGGGTGCAACTCCAACGTTGAGACAATATGGAGAGTATCGAGAACCTAGTAAACTCAAACTCAGGAAAATAACTTATTCTATGAGCATACAAAAGGCTAGTAACTCAACCTCAAAAAAGGTGTTCTGCTTTTAATTTTTCAATAAATTGAATGAGTTGAACTGGTCCGACAGTCAGTTTTTGGATATTGGCAGTAAATATGCACAGCATGGCAACTAAAACTGAAGCTGAAAGTGTAATTGGGAAGAGACGTAGGTAAATTTTTTATGCAAAATTCTTTTTGAAAGATTTAATCCACCAAAATAAAATTAAAAATTCCCTCAGTAATTTGGGACAGTTCAGAGAATCACTCATTTATTACACTGTATTGGAGAGAAAATATGCATCTGTAGAATTTTGCAAGGAATCCGCCAATATTTATATTTTTCCAAATTTTTATATTCCAGAAGTTCCCATTGAGAGCTAATTTTAGCCAATTTATATATTCATGCGTACACATTATGATTTTCACATTAAACCAGACAAAAGAGAGGAAACAGAAGATTCATTTTCTTTTTCTTTTTCTTTCACTTGGGAGCTATGGAAGGTTGTCTATGACTTCTGTCAAAACTTAAACAGGTCCCATCATAAAAGAAACTGGGCCAAGATATAAACGGAATCAAATTGCCATATGGATGCAGCACTCACAAGGCATCTAACTGCAGTAAAGATGCAGATTTCTTATATTGCATGTAAAAATTTGTGTATTCATACATATGCCTTATGAGGACAATTACACATCGCTATATGAATCAGAATCTGTGTCATGCTGGAACGCGGATATTTAAAAAAGACCACCACATCAACACAAAAGAACACTATAATTAGATATCGGGAAAAATACCTCTGGGATGTTGTGTAAAGCAATGGCTAATGCCAAGTTCAGCCCCACTCGAAGACCCTGAGAGAGATGAATAGACAGTCAGCTTGAGAGTTTTTAGCTAGTTAACTTTTGGTCTTTCGAAAGCACGAGTCTAATATTCCCTTGTAAACAATCTTGCAGGAAAAGTGGCAAATAGAAGTCATGCCATTTGGTACCTCTATACCACGCTCTTTAAATTAAAGATTCTGTTGACATTATTATTGAATATATAAACCATCATATGATCACAGCAATTTTTTTTCCACGCAGACCGTCAATTCAGCCTAGAATCACCATTTTTGAGTTCAGATATTCTATGGAGATGCATTTAATGAAAATCTCAAAAAGGCCACTTTTCCTAGTTCTGAGCATCAATCAGAAACTCAAAGTGGAATCTGAAATAAGTTATGGATAGCACGATAACCTAACTAGGCACCTCTACACTTGACTGTTAGAAAGTCACGTGGATTATAGGTGAATGCTGTTTTGAGGGGTAAATTAGATACACACAAATAATTTTAATTTCACGTACAGAGATTAGAGGAAAAGTATATATACCTTGATTGACCCAAGGAACACTGCCATTCCCTCAGGAAAATTGTGCAAGCTTATGCCTGGGAAGAAAAAGAATAGTAAATAGCTTCAGTCTGAGGGAAACATATCAACAAACTTAGAAACTTGAAGCAGTAGGAATTACAACAAGGAATCTTCATTGTATTTCAATCAGTTTATCACAAGCCAGTAAGAGGAAAAAGAAAATATGCAATACTGCTTTAGCAATAAAGCAGCTACACGCTAGTTTCTTTTAAATGTGAAATGAAATTAGCATGAAAGTCACTATCAGACGAGAGAATGCCCAGCTATCTCGTGTTTTTATTCAGCAGTATTAGCTTGAAAAGAAACAATAAGGATATATATATAGCTGAATGTAGTTAAGGATATAATGCTAATAATTTGGCTGAGAAGTCAAAATTAAAATATCTATCTAAAGACATTATTCAATAAGGGCAGGCAACAATAACGCCATGTTTTTTGGCAACAAGAATTGGGCGTAGTGGAATATTTTTTCTCGACGAAAAGAATTCATTGAGATCGATAACAATCAAAAGTGCAACAAGATTTGAGCTCAATGGAAGATCTTGCAACCTGAAAAAAGCAAAATGGAATATAGATGTAGCAAAAGTTCGATACGTATTAGGGCTTGACAAAACTCTCAAACCGAATCGAGATATTCTTCTTATATCAAATACCCAAATGGATATCAGAATCTAGAACCGGTTTGGTTCAATTCTAGATCAAAAACCGAATCTCTCTAGTTTTTTTATACTAAACAAGCAAAATTATTTTAATTTGCCAACTAATTAATTGAGCTCAAAAATATCATTTTTCTATTTTATTTACCAACTAATGAATTGTGCCCAAAATATTATTTTCCTGCTTTCGGCCTAAACCCAATTTGTAATTCAAATTTCGAATAATCAAAATTGAGTTACCTAAGTTTTTTCTAAATCATCCTATCGTTTCCCAAATAATCGAAGTTGAGCGGTTGTGCCTCTCTTTATCTTACCTTTTTTTATCCTATTCATTAAATTTTCTGCACTTTGATCAAGATAATTTGTATACATCTTATTAGAAAACTTGTTATTTGCATATTTTTAAATTGAACTACGTTGTTTTGTAAGTATTAACATAGTATTGTTGTAAGAACTAAGATTGAACATGTCATTCATTGGATTAATGTAGTATTGTTGTAAATATTTAAAAATTTAATTATGGTACGGAACTGAATGGAATCAAACCGAACGGTTCCATAAGAAAATCTTATATGAAGTCCAAATAGTAGAGAATCTGAATATGAAATTTTTTGTAGTAAAAGTTATTTATCTTTATGTTGACTACCAATAAGTTACAACCACCTGAAATTTGAAAAGGGCTGGGTTTTATTCGAGCCTAGGACTGGATTACTAATCTAATTTAAAGTTAAAAGAACTTATCTCAAGTGAACACAGTTGTATTCCATATATTCGGATAACAAAGATCTAATTTTCTTATCTTGCTCTTTCTATCTATGAGAATACAAGTCAAAAGATAATTTCTAACTATGGCTAACGAATTGTGCTTTATGGAAGTGGATGTGTTGAAGGACAAAATATCCATAAGATAAAAGTAGTGGACAAGAGAATGTTAAGATGAATGTGTAGCTACATTAAATGGATATGACAAGAAATGAGAATATATGCAATAAGTGGTGGTGGAACCAATTAGGGATAAATTAAAGGAAAGGCGACTTTTAGGTGACTGCCAACTTGTCTTGCATTAGACTAAAGAAGCTCAGTTCATAAGAATCGTAAAATCACAGTAAAATTAAAATCACAGTAAAATAGGTTAGAAGAGAGAGAAAGATCAAATTTAATATGATCAGATGCGGCTAAAAGGTTCTAATTTAATTGAATCTTTTCACAAAAGAAGCAAGGACCAAATGGACTTGTGAAGAAGCATTCATGTAGCTTATCTCAAATTTATTGAAAATAACACTTAGTTTGTTATTCTTGCTGTTGCCCCTCCTATCAAGGATAATCTCCACAACTGAAACATAAAGGACCGTATCCTTTATAATTATCTATTGCATATGATTTTAGGTCAATTTGTTCCTCTAAGAGCATGTGTGGGAAGTGTTTATAAATTGTGAAGTTATAAATTATAGAAATTAGTGGTGGATAAGTGGGTATACTTGTTGGTCCCTCGAAATGTATGAATAAAAAGAGGCTTGAGTGTTTATAAACATGAGCAAAACATAGACTAAGTTTACTTATATAATACTCTTGTTGCTTTTTCATAACTGGTGCATCCAATGACTTATATTGAATGTGCAAACTAATGGCAAAATTTTTGTCTTCTACAAATTTATTTAATTGTTTCACTCCTTAGAAGTTGGAAAAACATTGTACAAGTTTCAGACAACATTCCACGCAAATTTTATGTGGCCAACCTTTCCAATAACAGTCTCCTAGCAAATAAGGAGACAATCAATTAATCCAAATGATATTTTCCCCTTGCTTAACTGTTTGAAAAACATATTCCAAATGAATTCACACTAACTATAGTAACCAACAGGATATCATTAATCATAATCTAGAGGAAGATGAAAAATTAACACAACAGACTGACCTATGGCTGTGATGATGCCGCTAAACAAGACTTGGCGGCGATGCTTTTTCATCATATCCTTTCCCCCTTCATCCCCATTTTTCTGTTGTCAAGCACAATATATATTGTTTGAAAGTTTACCAAAAACTATCAGTCTATCACAGCAGTAGAAGCTTTGATGACATATCCACTCATTGACAGCAAAAGTAGCTTTAAACCTTTTTGCTTTTCACATCAGAAATGGGAGCAAGTGTTGGTTCAGGGATGAAATTAGCAATAATGGCAAAGAAAATGACACCTGCAAAGAACTGTGAGTCCAATACATCAGCAATTGACACTAAATTGCTTAATCAAATATAAAGCTGATAAAAGCAATGTAGTACAATTACAGAAGATGTCTCACCCAGAGATTTCCCTTTAAGAAGCCAATGGAGTTAATGGCATTATGAGCCAAATCTAAGAAAGATATGCTCAACATAAGACCCGCAGCAAAACCCTGATTTCAAGAAGTTAAGTCTACATAGCCATTGAACATGAAAGACATTATAAAGTTATGGGAACTGAAAAGGTTGTCAATGGATGATCATCTTTTTATTGCTAGTCTATGTAACAATCATTTGAAATACTGTAATTCCTATTCTAGTAATTCTTTCATAAATGGTTTGGCTCAACAGCCTAGAAAGAAAAATAAAAATACCATTTGGCCTTACCTGCAAAAGACCAAGCATCTTCAGATTTGGCGTTGGATTAACAACGACAAAAAAGGCACCTGTTAAGAAACAAAATAAGCATAAGTTATATTTTATCTGGCTTAAATTGGATTGCAGCAACTAATAAAAGGATTATTCTGATCTCGAAACTAAAATAACCCCGTTGAGTTATACTATTGACTGCTAAAGTTATCCGTCGTAGATGCAAGTTCAAGAAATGCATCAAGATAATTCCAAATCCAGCTTTAAAAAATCATAAAGCTTGAAACTTGAAACTAAAAGCTGGGTTGACCCAACATCTCTCAATCAATATGTTGATTCTTTGCTTTCACAATATCGTGGTTAGATAGGTCCTTGCACCATCAAATATTGGCAGCGCATTAAATTACAGAAACACAAAGGTTCAAGAAAAAAAAGCCACATTAACTATAGCAGATTACGTAGTCATAAAACATATTGAAATGCATTCTTTGAAATGAGAGAGATTAAAATGTAAGTAGATTATTGAATCTATATCAACATTCCAGATATTTGACTCATATCATGCATAAGAAGAAAGAACAAACTAATTGGTTCAAAAATCTAAACAAGACAACAATTTAAAATATAATTCCACAGCACAAATGCAAAATCATATAACTTGTCATCAACAAAAACACGCTGAATTGAAAAAAAAAAGTCAAATAATTAATAAATCCATGTAAAGTTCTTGTATAGAAAAAAACCATTAAACTATGTAAGTTCAATTTTACTCACCAATAGAGGTGCTCAAGCCACCCAAAAGCGAAAGACCAAGAGCAACTAAAACTTGCGAGTCCATTAAAGCCCCTCTTCTTCAAAAACCCAAACTCCCAAAATTCTCGGATTCAAATTTTAATATAATTTTTCGTTCCTCTTCCTCTCCTCCACATTTATAAAATGTTGCAGAAAGAGTTAGTGGGTTTTGAGATAAACGCTAGCAGTCAAAATATTGGCTTTAAATGGTTTTATGCAAGAATCAACTCAATTAGAAAAAGGGTAAATATCATTCATATATTTCAATGTCATTGTGCGATACTTCTCTATCTTTTATTTTTTTTGACATTTTTATTCTTACCTTCCACCTTTTATTAGGCACAATGTCATTTTTATCCACTTTTTCAATAAAAAATAATTTTACCCTCCTATTTAAATAAAATAAAAAGAAAAAGATGAATAACCAACTGCAACTATAATCTTTAAATTTTTAAAAATTACAAAGAAATCATAAATTTTCCATCACCACCGCTTTCACAACCTACCAAGTTGCCACCTATAGATCTATATAGCACCACCTTTCAACCACCACATCCACCAGCCCCCACCACCAGTCCACTACCACCCTTGCTTTACTTCCCCACTGTCCTTCCTCACATGAATTTTAAGATTGGAG
>CAIGRB010000060.1:142163-165773 GCA_903798255.1 Fraxinus quadrangulata | reverse complement strand
GAGGCCCCGGATCCACCATTATCATAAACTTCGTGAGCATCCTATCGATCATGAACCCTCTAGGTTGCCCTACTGTCGGTGCTGGCGGATGTTCCTATGCCGGATGGGCAGTCCTTTGGCTTAATAATTGAGTCAGCGTTGCAACTTGTTAACGAAGTTCTTCGAAGGCATTCGCATTAACCACATGTTGTTGGGCAGTTGGTACTGCAAATGATTCTTCTTGATGAGTTGGGGGCTCTACAACAGATGGTGGTTCTGGTGAGGATGAGCTTGTCGCTGGAAGACCTAAACATGTGTTGACCATGGCTTTTGATAGCGTTTCCCAGAGACGGTGCCAATGATACTACCAAAAATCATACCAGTTAATTTTCAAGCTTGACGACTGAGAATGAACACGAATAAAATCTTTCGGTACCTGAAACAAAGGCGTTGAGGTGTGTCCTCGTTATCCCTCCAATGCTTAAGTCAGAGAAGGAATTTGAGAAAAGATATGTGCTGAAAATTATGTAAAAATGCGCCTGGATAATGAGTTGAAATGATGTATTTATAGATGTAGGCAGTACATTCCTAATAGGGTTACAATGTTGAAATCTCTAGGAGTTCTACTGTGATTGAAAATTGCAACTTAGTTGGATTTGTATCACCCATGTGTATGGATAAAGATGGGACTCTAGTGTTAGAATCCTATCAGGGTGAGGTAATATATCATCAGCAGGACTCTATTTCTTAGAGATGGACGAGCCTTGACATGAAGGAGAGTTCTAACAAGTCATGGACTACGTAGTACGAGGTCTGGCCAGAAACTCGAGAAATTTTTAACTGGGGGAGGAGACATGCCTGAGGAGATACCCCGAGGAGATCATTGGATTATGTTGACCGGACGATCAAATCACTCATCGAGCTTAGAGCTCGAGCTCGACCTAAATTGTACTCATCACTGGCCCCCATGCATCTATACCAGAGACTCGTGCTCGAGATTCTGGGGTGAGATGCATCTTCCACCATCGGGAACGAGCAGCGCTGGGGATAAGATGGCCAGATGCATGATTAGCCTTNAAAAAAAAATCAAGAATTAAGCTAGTTGACAGCTTTTGAGGTGTCAAATTGAAGTTATTGATTTGAATAAGTGTTAAAATCAATGGTAAAATTATGTGTCATGTCAAAAAATGTAGACAAAGTTGTCAAGTATTGTGTAGTATAATAAAATCGAAAAATCAATTATATCGTTAACAAGGAAAGTAACCCATGATTTGAGAAATGGTAATTAGTACACAACGTCTATACCTTTCATTATTATTGTGAAAAATGTTCATACCTTTTATTTTTTGACATTTTCACAATTATTTCCACATTTCATTGAGTAAAAAGTCATTTTCATCAATTTTCTCAATTAAAAATTGTGAAATGACGAATATACAATTCTCTTTAAGTAAAAAAAAAAAAGAAAAAATTAATTATAATCATAGTCTCATTTTTTTTTAAAAAAAGCAAAAATTAGTCCCCAAATAAATTATTAAAAGTGTAATTAGCGCATAATGTTTCTACCTTTCACTATTATAGTGGAAAACGTTCATACCTTTCATTTTAAAA
Organism: Fraxinus quadrangulata; assembly: GCA_903798255.1. Classification (NCBI taxonomy): domain Eukaryota; kingdom Viridiplantae; phylum Streptophyta; class Magnoliopsida; order Lamiales; family Oleaceae; genus Fraxinus; species Fraxinus quadrangulata. The sequence goes on along the minus strand of CAIGRB010000060.1, from coordinate 164,183 downwards.
ATATTTTCACAATTAATTACACATTTGATTGCGTAAATTATCATTTATATCAATTTTAACTAATTTCTCAATAAAGAAATGTGAAATGATGAATATACCCTCAATCAAGTGCGAATGTTGTGTTTTTTCTATCGCAAGTGTACGATATCGTAACAAGTAATATAGTTGACATTTGAGTCCGGATTATCGTTCCCACGAGAACTATACTTTAGACTTAATCTACTTTTCATAACTCCTATTTGATAAAAAGATAAATAAAGAATGATAATAGTTGTGAATATTTTTCTTGTAAACTAAATACCTTAAACTAATGGAAAGTATAACAAGATTGCAAACAACGATTTATTAAATATTCAAATACATGATGAATATTAGGGCAAAATAATTTCATCTATTAATCATGTTTATTCTTAATTCAAGATTCATTACCTAATGTAGTGTTCGATCGAATTCTTCCATTGTATTCAATTTACCTCTCTCGAGTTCTCATTGAGCTTATTTAACTAATTCAATTCTATATCTTTATGTGAATTACCATTAGTTAAACGAAACACTAATTCTAAGAATTAATATTATGACCGCAATAATTACTATATATATCTCTACACGCTATAGTAATTTATCGAATTTTATTATACGGTCTAAACCTCAAACTCACCTCTCGATTCGTAAAAGATTCACAAAATCATCAAATTAGTGATTAAGTAATTTAATGCATTAAACTCATAATAAAATAGCACATAAAATAATAAACCACATAAATTTTTGAATAAAAGAATCAATGATCACAAAAGACTACATTGTTCGCTATAATCTAGAGTTTAGTTGCGCATAATGAAAAAGGAAAAACAAATAAATGTATTTGAATACATTACCTTATTAATTGAATAAAGATATGAAAAAGAATCAACTTTTGCACCAAGGTCTTCTTCAATTTCCAATCTTTGCTTTAAACTTGAATCCTATGATGAATTTCTTCTTTGAATTTAGCTCTTCGACCTCTCGTTGTATCTATCTTTTTTTCAATATTTGGAACTCCCAATTCGTGGATTCTTTTCTCTATTTATACTTCCATATACGTTCTTGACCAAATTGTAGTTTTTTTCCTGAGTTTCTCGCGGCCCATTCAACAAAAACCTAAAAAAGGCGGCGCATATATTCCAGGCAGCGCCCTTGTTGAAAAACAATCTGCTCCCTCGATATAGGTGCTGCGTTTGTAGCGCTTGGGCGATGCTTCACTGTTCCAAACTCTACATCTGCTCCAGTTTTCTATCATAATTTTTCCCGATATCTGATTAAGGAGATTCAAGATGTATTGGAAAGATAACTCAAAGATCTACAAATTTGATAGAAATAGCTCTTTTCCAATTCGAATGTTTACTAGGCCAAAAATGAGATTGAATCTCTGACTGAAAATTTGGAACATCCTTGTACGATTGATAATTGATTTGTGAAAATATTTTGGCCATATTTTCACTCATTCTGACCTTTAGTTGTATCCATTTGACCACTAGTATCTTGAATCTTCATCGTGAGCTCAGACATAACGTTTGAGTATTTGCGCTTTAACCCACAAACTTTGGATATTGCACTTTTTGCCAATTTTTCGCTTCTTTATTTTAATTTCACTTCCATTCATTGAATTTAACGTAATAACACATTATATAATAAAATAGGCTATAATTTCATTAAAATAATTACGAAATATCAATATTTTAGAACCCGAATAAGTGTATAAAATACACTTATCAGTTAAAATGTCAAAAAAAGAAAAGAAAAGAAAGGTGGAGATTTTTCGCAATAATAGTGAAATGTAGGGACATTATGTGTTAATTACCCTTTTAATAAATTACTTAGGATTCGTTTGCACTTTTTTAAAAAAATGGCGACTAATGTTGCAATTAGTTTTATTCTTTTTCTTTTTGTTTTGTTTGAAGAGAATGATATGTTCGTTATTTCACAATTTTTAATTGAGAAAATAAATGAATATGACTTTTTGCTCAATGAAATGTGAAAATAAGGGTGAAAATGTCAAAAAATAAAAGATAATGACATTTTCTACAATAATAGTTAAAGATGAGAACGTTACGGCTAATTACCCTTTGAGAAAAACAAATCTATCTTTAAGAAATGAATGAAGTAATAAGTATAGTAGTAGAAGTACATCTTTGACAAAGCTCCTGCCCATTTCATAGAATTCATAACCTACTATTCGCACATTTAATCAGATTCATAGATTATAAAAACTATCAAACGAGTTATCACTAATGATTTTTGTCCACTTGATGGTTTATAATTTAATTTTTTTCAAGGGTATTATTATAAAATAAAATTTAATAAAAGGAATAAAATTTAAACAAGAAAATACAAGCCCTCCCATCTCTTTTTGTTGGTCCATGCTAAGCATGCTAAACGGATTGAACTGTTCGTGGACTTGTGGTGTCTCAACTTGGCTTATAAGTAGTTCGGACTTATTTTGAGACGGGTCATAAGTCGAATCTAACTCACTTTTTTCCACGAGTCTGCTTTTTTTTTTTTGGGCATATTTATGACTTTATTAATTTTTTATTAAAAAAATTAACTTTTTTCAGGCTTATTTTTTTTAAAAATAAAAAACGAGCCAACTCAACTCTGTTCTTGCAGCTCACGAGTAGGGATGACAACGGGACGGCTTCTCTAGCCCCACAAATATGCTCTTTTTTTTTTGCATGTTTTTTACTTTATTAATTTTTTATTTAAAAAAAATAACTTTTTAAGGCTTATTTTTAAAAAAAATAAAAAAAGAGTCGACTCAACTCTGTTCTTGTAGCCTACGAGTAGGGATGGCAACGGGACGGCTCCCCCCGCCTTGCCCCGTCACCCGTTTAAGGTGGGGCGGGGTGGGAAGGGACGGGAGGGGGCGAGGCAGGGATCTTATCCCGTTTATTATCTTATTTAATTTTTATAAGTTTTTGATAATTCATTTTATTACCCACATTAATTGGAAGAATGATCGTGAACTCTTTCAGACCCTGGCCTTTGATCTAGACAATAATATATTTTTTAGTATTTACTTATTTGTAAAAGTTAAAGTGTTCAAGTATATTTGGTAAACTAAGGCTTTTATTGTTTGTCGTATTTTTTAGATAATTTTAGTTGTCATTTTCTATTAGAACTAATGCGTGAAATTTTTCATTTAAAATATTGAATTCTAAAAAAAGAAAATTAAACGGGATAGGGCTAGCGTTCTCGACCCGGATACCCGATTAAGCCGCCCCGTTTGGAGCCGGGCCCCGCAGGTATCGGGTTTGTCAATTTTTTAATCATCTCTACCCATGAGCTTACAAATTGAACCATAGTTATAAAACCCAATCCGATCAGATCGGTCGGGCCGAAAAACTGGTGACTCGGGTCAGGTGGATTAATTTAATAGGAATGCACATGAATCGGTCAAAAACTGACTTTTGACCGAGTTAACCCGACCGGTTTATCGATTTTCAAAATTATTTTTAAAATTTTGGGGGTTCAAGGAATTGAACCTTGGACCTCTAAGTAAAACAATTAGTACCTCACTATTGGAGTTGTAAAGTACTTTGGTGTATTTTATGTACAATAAGTTATATGTTATAAGTTATATGTATCCAATGAATTATATATATTAAAAATAATAATTTTTCTAAAAGTATTTTTATAAAATTTTTGGTTAAACATTTTACTTTATTTTATAGACTTATTTATAATAATTTTGCCTAAATTTTTTTTCATACTTCAAATTTTTTTTAGACCCATCAGTCCGACCATTGACCCACCAATTCAACTAGTAACCCGATACCCAGTACCTTGTTCAGGTTGATGTCTGGGTCGGGTCTAATAACTATGAGTTGAACGGGTGTTTTAAGGGTCGAATCTCACCTCACACTCACTCCCAAAATATAAGTAAAGACATTGATGAAAGAGAGATGATGAGCAAGCAAGCGAACCACGAAGGAGAGAAAAATGCGAGAAGATATCGACCACGTTAAAGAGATGCAAATGTACGTGTAGGTCGAGAGTCGAGGTAGACAATACAATACTTTAATTTTTTATATTAATTTATTTTTACTTTAAAAGCTAACATGTTCGAGAGATATGTATTGAGTAAAATAAAGAATAGAAATAAGATACAACAAATTCAGAACATCACATAAAATGATATTTCACTGTTATTGTGGAAAACATCTTTACCTTCCTTTTTTTTTCATTTTCATTTTTACCTTTAATTACACTTTTGATTGCTTAAAAGATCATTTTCATCCAATTTATCTGTTAAGTGAAGGGTATCCTCGTCATTTTTCCTTTTTCTTCTCAATTTGAACCAATTTTCTCCTCTATATTTTCTCTAAAAACTAGCATTTCGTTTCTTTACTAGGAATTTACGATCCTTGGTGGTTCGTGTGTTGTTGATGATATTCTACTAAACCATTCAAAAATCATGAAATTCGACATAGATGACTAGAAATCTTAGATACTTCAATAGCCAAAGATGACTATAAATCAAACCCCTCATCTGTATGTATATAAATAACTTATATTGAATGACACTTTTAACATACAAAAACTCTAAAATAACAGAAAGAAAAGAAATGACAAAATCCAAATTTATTTTGAAGCTTGATCAACCCCAAAAGCAAAAGGATTTTTTTGCTGAAGCTGGAAAAGACACTGTTTATTTCATCTTTCACACTCTCTTTGCCTATGTTTCAGTTATTAAGCTTGTTGGCCAACAAGAAATGATGGGCTACTTGGACAGCATTTAGTGAATTGTGTGTAGATAAATTTTTAATGAAGAAACTAAATGTTAGTTTTTAGATAGATGAGAAAATGCTTCAAATGGGGAAAATGACGAGAATACACTTTATTTAACAGAGAAATTGGATGAAAGTTGATTCAAATGTATAATTAAAGGTGAAAATGACAAAAAAAAAAGAAAGAAAAAGTAAGGACATTTTCCATAATAATAATAAAAAGTAAGGATGTTATGACCCATAATGCATTTTGGAATATTATTTTGATAGAACATTTGTGGTTAAAAAAATGAAAATATTTTCAATTTACGTGGATTATTATTTTATTGAAAAATGTGTAGTTGAAAATAAAAAAAAAAATATATTTTGAAAATAATGAACACCGAACAAAGGCTAAATATCAAAGCTTATGAACCTCAAGAATTCTCCACTTCTTTCGACAATAGTGTGATAGTCATAAAAAGAAAAGTCACGAGTACAAAAAAAGGTCGATAGAATTCATACTGATGCTCATGTTGCAGTGCATGATTGATATGTTTTCTCTCTCTTCATCTTTCAATGATTTCAAGTTAGGGTTAAACATTTTGTACACCATAGTGTACATCCCTTTCACAATAATGGGAGGCTCGGGAGACGCCCTCACTATTGTGAGGGGGCTATCAAACTTATGCCCCCACTACTATGAGGGAGTTGTCAAATAGTTAAGCTGTCAAAATTGCCCTAATTGTGATATGATTGGTCATAAAATTGGTATTATTAGTGAGGGGGTTGTCAAACTTTGGCCCCCCATTACTGTGAGGGAGTTGTCAAATAGTTAAGTTTCATCCTCCAAGTTTGATCCTCCAAGTTATGGTTATCTGTCAAAATTTCCCTAACTGTGGCATGATTGGTCATAAAACTGGTATAATAATAAAAATTAAATGCAGGAATTGATCAAAAACAAAAAGAAAACTAATGTTAGATTTCTTTTTGTTGAAGAAATACAATGTGATTGACGTGCTCTTCTGTCAGTGGGGACATCGGAGCTGAGCTATTGAAAAACCTTTGTTTCTTAGTAAACTCAAAAACCCAGCTCTGTCGTCAAATCTCTCTAATCAATTCTTTTATTTCTTCAGGTAATCCCTCAATCATCTCTTCATTCAGGCAATTTCATTATTAAATATAGAAAAGACAATATTTTTTAGAATTTCTCATCCAACTTCTTCACCCCGTGTAACTAGAGGAGAGGTTTTTTATTTCGAGGATTTAGAGTTTTATGTGGAATGGATGATCTCGAAAAGGCAATTTTGATACACTTTGACGAATCCGTGACATTCGATTCAGTACTGAAATCACAGGCTGTGGCTTATGTTCAGCAAATTAAAGAGACCCCATCAATCTGTAGGATATGTATAGAGAAATTATATTTCTGTAAGCTAGCTCAAGTCCAGTTCTGGTGCTTACAATGTCTTCACGATGCCCTTCTTGTTAAGTACCCGTCCATGACTCCGGGCGAGAAGTCATTTATTAGAAAATCTATATTTTCAATAGCTTGTTATGACGCTGTTGATGTCAATGGCAACAGCTCGGTTAAGGTTTTGGATGGCCCGGCGTTTATAAAAAATAAGCTTGCTCAGATTATTGTGTTTTTAATTTACTTTGAGTACCCCTTAATTTGGCCATCAGTATTTATGGATTTCCTGCCAAATTTAAGTAAAGATGCGGTGGTCATTGATATGTTTTGTCGGGTTTTGAACGCGTTGGATGATGAATTAATCAGCTTGGACTATCCACGCAGTGGGGATGAGGTAGCTGTGGCTGGTAGGGTTAAGGATGCAATGAGGGCTCAGTGTGTGCCTCAGATAATTAGAGCTTGGTACGACATTATATTGATGTACAAGAATTCTGACCCAGAGTTATGTACTAGTGTTTTGGATTCGATGAGGAGGTACATTTCATGGATTGACATTGGGTTGATTGTCAATGATGCATATATTCAATTGTTGTTTGAGTTGACGCTGACGGATGTTTTACCCGATCAGCTTCGTGGTGCTGCTGCCATTGTTGTTCTTGCGGTTGTGACAAAAGGAATGGATCACAAGTCTAAGCTTACCATTCTGGAGGGGCTGCAAATAAGCAGAGTTTTTGCATTGGTCATAGGGGATAGTGACTCTGAGTTGGTTTCTAGTGTGGTTTCCTTGGTCACAGGGTATGCCAGTGAAGTTTTGGAATGTTCCAAGCGTTTGAACTCAGAGGATGGCAAGGGGGTCTCGTTGGAGCTCTTGAACGAAGTTCTGCCCTCAGTGTTTTTTGTGATGAAGAACTGTGAAGTTGATTCAGCATTCAGCATTGTGCACTTTCTTTCAGGTTATGTTGGCACGATGAAGAGCCTTTCTCCATTGACGGAGACACAGTTGCTTCACTTGGGCCAGATATTGGAAGTGATCCGTGGACAGATTCAATTTGATCCTCTCTACCGCAGTAATCTTGACGCGCTGGACAAGATTGGTAGGGAAGAAGAAGATAGGATGGTGGAGTTCCGGAAGGATTTGTTTGTACTGCTCCGCAATGTAGGTCGTGTAGCTCCTGATGTGACTCATATTTTTATCAGGAACTCGTTATCTAGCATTGTTGCATTGTCAGATGAGAGAAACGTTGAAGAAGTTGAAGCTGCTCTTTCTTTATTTTATGCTCTTGGCGAATCATTAAGTGATGATGCAACGAGGAGTCGCACTGGTCTACTGGGAGAATTGGTCCCCATGCTTCTATCGATGAGATTTCCTTGTCATTCCAACAGGCTTGTTGCGCTTGTATATTTGGAAACAATAACAAGATATATGAAGTTCATGCTGGATAATGCTCAATATATCCCAATGGCACTAGGTGCCTTTCTTGATGAAAGAGGTGTACACCATTCCAATGTTAATGTGAGGAGAAGAGCAAGTAATCTTTTCACAAGGTTCGTGAAAATGCTCAAACCAAAGCTCGTGCCTTATGTAGAGATTATCTTGCAGGTATGAGATTATCCATATCGATGTTAATGATGGTGTTAATTATCTTAATATATGCTTGGCATGTTGATCCACTCCTATATCTTTAATGGTCTCTCTCTAATAACCTGCATTTTTATATGGAACTCCAGAGTCTGCAAGATAAAGTTGCAGAGTTCACGAGAATGGACACTGCATCAAATGAAGAAGATGGAAGTCACATTTTTGAGGTAAATATTTAATTTCATGTACATTTGCAGATGTTGATTGTTGAAGTTGACTCCTCGCAATATGTAGATTATTGAAGTTGACTCCATGCTTTGATTGTTTTTTGCATTACAGGCAATTGGCTTGTTAATTGGGATGGAAGATGTACCACTAGACAAGCAGTCCGTTTACCTTTCTTCATTGCTCTCTCCTCTTTGTCATCAGGTCAAGTTTGATTGCATGTTATGAATTATGCGTATTAAATTATGTATCAGCATTCCTTATCCATTTTTTGTAAATTTTTTGATGTGATGCTCGCTTATTTATATTGACTGATTCAGGAGTAGCATATTGCTCTGACTTTTTCGTGTTATTTTATAGTGAATTGAAATTAAGCATACTTTTGTAGGTTGAGGTGGCCCTATCAAATGCCAAAGCTCAGAATCCTGGAGGGTCTCCTGCACAAATTGCAGATATCCAGCAAATTATTATGGCCATTAATGCTCTAAGCAAGGTTATTGTTAACCTTTCAAGTTTCTTATGTCGTGTTGTCTATCCTACTTGGTTTAATTTTCTGTTTTTCTTTTGGGAATATTTCATATCTTATCAATTTTTTGTAGGTGATGTAAGAAATGAAATTAACCCTAGTAAATATAAAATGGAGAAAATGTGGTATTTTGTCACCAACAGTTGATGTGTATTATATATTAAACTACTTAACGCTGTTCTTAGGGGTTTGAGTCTGCCTTACCTAACTGTTGTAACTTCATCATGTTTACTGAAATGTGTACTCTAGTCAATATAGCATTTGTGTAATTCAGGGGTTCAGCGAGCGTCTTGCAACTGCTAGTCGCCCTGCCATTGGTCTCATGTTCAAACAGGTAGGTGAATTGTAAACTATTTTCTCTGTATCCAAAGTGGTTTTACACGTGATTTAGCATTGATATATTACTTGTGATTTTGTTAAATTTATGTAGTACTTTGAACTCAGTGTGTTATGTACAATTACTTATTCTCTTATTATCGCGTTTAAATCACAGTCATCTCTCTCTGAAAGTTTCTCTCAATATTTCTTTTCGTGACCGGCCCAATACTCCTACATCTTGTACTTCTATCTGGTAGTTCATTTGACATTATTCTTCTTCTTTGCTGAAAAGATGAGTGTGAAATATTCATTTATCATGCCTACTCTACACATTGTTGACAGCATATATACAAAATATTTTGGTTTGATTAGAGTAGATTCTTGTTGATTCTCAACAGTAGAGACGTTCGTTTTTCCCCTTTATTATGATGTTTTCCTGAATTTTTCTTTGATGCAGACTTTGGATTTTCTCTTACAAATACTTGTTGTCTTTCCGAAGATAGCAACACTGCGGTGTAAGGTATGAATTGGAGTTCCTTTCTCTAATGTCATATTGAGAACTCTTTGGCTAATAAAACCTCCTTTGCTAGGTGTCTTCATTTATTCACAGTATGGTGGACACTTTAGGAGCATCTGTATTTCCATATCTTCCGAAGACATTGGAGCAGTTGCTACCAGAAAGTCAGGTATATATATCTGTCTTCCTATTTATATTATGTGGTTTGCAGCATTGATGGCCTGAAATTCTTTTTACTGTTTCTATCTAGACTTCCACAATCTTTCTATTGTGCTTGTAAAAATAAAAAAATGCTATTATTCTTAATTGTGTGTTTATTATGTTTCTTGGATGATTGTAGTAATGTTATATTTGCAACTGCCATAAGATTTTAGTAAAATATCTAGCTACGGTAGAAAATGGATTATGATGTCTATTTGTACTTAGTTTTTCATCAAGAATAATATACACATATGTTCCGTGCTGCATATAATGACTCATGATGTGAGGTTCTATATTCTCCACTTTCTAACCAATATCATTCCATGTTCTGTATCATGCTCAATGTGTTGGAGCTTTTTCTTTTGTTTGCTGGGTTTAAAATTGGATGTTTTGTCTTCGCTGATCAAATACTCGCTCTTCTCGTGTGGCCTACTTTTATTGTAATCTACAGTAATTTGGGGATTTTAATTTTGGTAATGCCATACTTGCAGCCAAAGGAACTGGTGGATTTTCTGGTACTTCTTAATCAACTCATCCGCAAATTCAGTGCTGCAGTCCGGGACATTTTGGAGGGAGTGTACCCTATTATTGCAAGTAGGGTGTTCAATATTCTTCCAAGGAATGATATTCAGTCGGGACCTGGTGGCAGCACTGAGGTATGTGAACCTGTTGGTTTGTGATGCCTATTCTTTTGATTTTGTCAATATTCTTTGGTGCTAAGGCTTCCTCAGTTGCTTTAATGTGCAAGTTATGCCTTATTTGTCAGGAAATCCGTGAGTTTCAGGAGCTTCAGCGAACATTTTATACATTTTTGCATGTGATTACTACACATGATCTATCATTGGTTTTTCTTTCACCGAAAAGTAGGGGCTACTTGGAGCCAATGATGCAGTTGCTGTTATATGCATCTTGTAAGCACGAGGATATCCTCGTAAGAAAGGTGTGTGTTACAGAACTTTCTCATATTGTGGAAATACTTACAACTGTTATTGTGCTTTGGAATCTGTTAAATTACCAGTTTATTTAAGATTGAGTTAAATTCTTGATTTTCCATCCAGGCATGCGTGCAGATATTCATCAGGCTAATTAAAGATTGGTGTGCTAGGCCTTGTGGTGAAGAAAAGGTATCTTACTCTCGCAATACCATTTCTGCAATAATATTTCACAGGATACTGAGGAGGGACTATTTAGCAGGTGCCTGGTTTCCAGAGTTTTATAGTTGAGGCATTTGCAACAAATTGTTGTCTGTACAGTGTGCTTGACAAGTCGTTTGAGTTTCGAGACACAAATACTGTAAGTTGATGTAATATCAAGATCTAAACAAGTTTCATTTGAAAACTATTTTATAATAGCTTTCCATGAGTGCTTGCTCATATATTGCATCATAATCAATGTTATTATAAAGGGCTGATAAACAAGATCTCCTTTTAAAATAGATGAATGTAGTAGAGCAGGTGGTCTATTTTGCATGATCTTCAGATCTCTGAAATTTTTTTTTTTTTTTTTGTTTATTACTTTGGAGTCTGAAATTAAAATATTTCCTGAATGCTATCTGAAGTCTTAGTTGTTTACGAAGTGTGCTTTTGCAGAAACTGTTGCTGCATTTTGTCAAAAGAAACATTATTGCGTTGTTAGATTTGACTTTGTGCCTGACCCACGCAAATAGATCAACATGCATAGTGCTTCTGTTATATGATCCAGTTGTTCATTTTCTGCCTCTGTGTCCAATGCATGTACTCACATGGAAAAGATTTATATGGCATTATTTTTTATCAAATGAACTTGGAAGTGGAAATAGCATTCCTAATATGTTGAAGAAATTATTTTGTTCTCGAATTGGTTGCTTTTTGCGGATTTATCTTCTTTTATATTCGTGCCTAACTTTGTTTTTCATTGTTTGTTGGAACTTCCTTTGGCAGCTTGTCTTGTTTGGCGAAATAGTTTTGGCTCAGAAGGTCATGTATGAGAAGTTTGGCAATGATTTTCTTCTTCATTTTGTATCACGAGGGTTTCCAAATGTGCATTGCCCTCAAGACTTGGCAGAGCAATACTGTCAAATATTGCAGGTGTTACACTTAGCTTTTGATAACAGTTTTATAATACTGGGAATTGAATTGTGCTTGGCTACATATTTCCTGGATAAATAGCTTTGGTTTGCCTGTAGTAACTGATTCGAGTAATTAACTGTTAATAATGGACCCAAAACTTTCAAAATTCAAAATGATATGGAAGTAATGGAACTTTGTAGAATGTTGTCAATTTTCACCTAGAGAATACGCATAATTTCCAGTATAAACTTTTAACCATTTCTCCCTCCATTTTTTCTTCATTTTCTTTTCCCTACTTTGTTTAGGATTACACCTCTGGATCTAGTTGCTGTATCTATGTTGATGTGTCTTATGTTTCCTCGGGTATCTTTCTAACGTATTTCTGTTGTCAGGGTAATGATATCAAGGTACTGAAATCTTTCTACCAGTCCTTCGTTGAAAAGTTGAAACTCCAACAAAATGGCAGCTTGGTTTTCAGATAATAATTTCATGATATACAAATCAATTGCCATACGTTGCTAAATGCACGACATTGACCAGTTGTAATGGCCCAATTTTGTTGATCAAAAGGTTTTAACAGTTCCCTTATGAAATTTAACCAAATTTATTAGCTCCAGTGTTCACATCTGATTGGTACATCTATTTCCATGAATACAGCAGAGGGTTGTTCTCACATAAATACGATTTGTTTGCTCATCATGGACGGGGAGGTATGGCTGTAAATGATGCTATACATGGTATAAGTTGATAAAATATTTAATAATGGATATCCTTCTTCCTGCTGATACTGTGATTTAATCCCGCCAAATGGCAGGTGTAAATTTCCAAAGTTATTTCTTTCATCATGAAGTGTCACAAATCTCTTGGCTGAGCATTTGATCAAGAAGCTTGAGCAAGCATGGTGGTATACATGCCGGTTTCTTTTTGGTCAGCTAATTAATTCTCAGGCTGCTGCTGATCTGGTCTAGTTCAAGGAATATATAGTGTGTTTTCGAAGTTCGTTCTTTCTGCTTTGCTCGTTTTTAGGGGAGAGGTGGGGATTTTGCAGAGTTTAGATGATCAAGTTTTGTTAGTCATGGCGAGGACCTTAGTTGTTTTGTGGCGCTACTAGTTTGTTAGCGTCGTCACATGGTTGAGCCTTTGTTGATATTTGAACAATACGTTTAATGTTTGTTTATCCTCGTTGAACTTCTATCCCAGATTATCTTTGCTTATTCAATTAATTGTGGGACGCTAGATAAAATTTGTATGCATTATATCGCTATTCTTCCTTTTTAAGGTGAGATTATAGTACATTTGGTCTTACGTGTCTAAACAAAATTAAGGAGCGAGTCGTTCCATTTAACTCTTGTTTGGTGGCTATTTTTTAGGAAAACATTATTTTGAATAGTGAATTTTTAGAGAACGTGTGGTTAAAAAATATGGAAAAATTTTGAATTTACGTGTAAAAATTTATACTTTGTGAATGTGTGTTTGAAAATAATTATATATAAAAAAGAGTTTTTAAAGATTGAGAGACAAGTCGGAGCTTAGTCAATTATAAATAAATAAGCTCGGATTGAAGGATATTTTTGACTGAATAGGAAAAGGAAAAGCTTCAAACCGAAAAAGATAATAATTATTATATTAACACTACAATTTTTGTCAATAATGTCACATTTTTAATTGTAATGAAAGTTTTTAAATTTTGTTGATTTTTGTTCTCATATTTCCAAATTTTTGTAACATTTTTATCTTTTACTTTCAATTAATTGATACATCTTCTCTATTCTAACGATTTTCGTCCAAATGTTTTAATGTGGAAAAAATATTTTATCGAGTTTATATATTTGTTTTAATCTTACTTATTTAAAACTATAAAGAGTAAATAAGTCTTTTTATTCTATTCTAACGTAAATAAGACTCGTTAATTAAAGTAAGGTCGATGTTAAAATACGACCAAAAAAGTAGGGATATAAGTACAAAAATGAGTAAAAGTTAAGGATCTTTATAATAATAATGGTGTGAATATATATTTTTTAAATTTTTTGGAAAAAAGGAGTTGTACGTAGCATTTTATACACGGTATTATAATTGAGAAGCCATTTTGGACTGTTTTGTCAACTCTTTGGTAGTGGTATACACGCCACGACTGACCGAGTGAAGTGCCCGAGTCTACACAGCGTTGCACATGTTTCTTTGCCAACCCGGTCCAGATATTTATTTTTAACCACAAATGTTGCTTAATCATTCTAGTTTTTGACTAGAACATTGCACCAACCTTTTCTTCATTTCTTGCCCCCGTTTGACGATTATTATTTGAATTTTTTTATATATAATTCTTACCTTTAATAACACATTTTTTTTAAATTACTATTTAAAATATTGTTTTGATCAAATAATGACGGACTTAGTGGAAAGGGAAAGAACATGTTTCCATGCTTTCTACTGACGATTCACACATGACGCCACTAACTTTCACATCTCTGCAACCAAACACTTTTGCTTTTTATTGCATTATTTATAGCTAAACTCTAAAACTTATCGCGAAGAGTATTCTAAAAAGCTCGTCTATGCGGCTCGATGTTCAAGTGAAATGCCACGCCTTGACAATGAGCGCCTAATGGTGCTTTATTAATTTTTTTTTCTTTTTAAAGCCATTTATTTGACTTTAGTCTCAAACTTTTAATTAATTTTATCTGTATAAAAGTAAAAAATGAAAGCACGTTAGAAAATTTAAGTAGGATTATCTAGTTGAAACTATGAAATAGTCTAGCTTTTACATTTCTAAATTTTTTAAAATTGTACAATTGACTAATGGTAGGAACTATTAAGTAAAAATATTATTTTATAATTTTTAATGTCTGGTATGTGTTATTTTAATTATTAAATAATTTTTAAAATGATTAAAAACTTTAAAATTATATTTAAAAAAATAAGAAAACTCTTTTTTTACGTCTAGACTCGTAAAGCTTGAGGCTCGACCTCCACATCTAATCGCTTTTTAAAACATTGAACGCAAGTCAAAAGACGAATATTGAATAATACTACACGATATATTAACAAAAAATAGAATTTTGTGGATCCTCCTCTCTATTTGTGTGCGCCATTGTTTTCGAAGTTATACTAGCCACTTGACTACTCGCAATCGGAGTTTACTCAACCTTGATTGCACTTTATTAATATTACTATTAACTATAATTTTCTTTTTAAAAAAAAAAAAAAAAAACCTGTTGTTTATCAAAGTTTATTATGATTTCTTAGCTTTTGAACGTCAACTTATGTAAATTAGGTTTTTCTTCTGTAAACTATTCATAGTATAATTGGTACTCGAAAGCTTTTATAATATAGTGCTTATTGATGGTGATTCCTTCACCAACCATTGTAATTTTCTATTTTCATAATTGAATAAATAGACTATTCTCAATGTATTTAAATCTTCTTTAAGCTTTGTTTATTTTATTTGTGCTAGTATTTATAAAGGACACATTTACAAGTAGATTCAAGATTAGGTTGAATATAGTTTAGCGGACAAGATTATTGCCGTATAATGTCACTTTCAGTACCCTCTTGAAAGGTGCCCGAAAGACGTGTGCATACCCTATATGTACTCGATAATTAGTTTAGTACGTATTTTGATTCTCTATATACATATTAGTTTACACTAATTTTTCCTTGCCATGAGCCGTATATAGGAATTCGAAAAAAATCGAAAAGTCAGAAAGCTACACAAAAGGGTTTAAATTTTAATCGATTAGTTTCAATGATTTTAGTAACTAAAGATTCAAGATTTTCTATTTGCTCTTCTATAGATAGATAGAGAGAAAAAGTGGATATAGAGAAAAAAAAATAAAAAGTTTTATTATTGTAACAAATAGGTCGATGGGAGAAAATAAGACTCCCCGCCTTGGAAATGAGAAAATAGACTAAAAATACAGTTGATGTATCTACATTAGTGGGTTGGTTAAAAGCTATATAATTTCTAAGTCTTTTATTCTCCATCTATTACATTTGACTTAAAATTCATCGCATCCTTCGTCTTTCAAATAAAAATCTTTGAATCTCACATTAAGAAATTTGTCAAAAATTTTGTTAAGAGAATAAGAAATATTCTAAGTCATTCCACTTTTGAACCTAGAAAAAAAAAAAAAAAATGCCACCGCATTCTCTCATAAAAAGTTCGGTGCAATAAATTGAACAAGATTAATGAAGAGCGAGACGTGTGAGATGAGTATCCATTCAAGGATTATCTCAGGCTAATGATGAAATTATTAAACAAGAAAAAAGAATGCTACCATATTGTCATACATGTTGACTCAATTAGTGCGCTGTTAAAACATATTGGCTACGTTGAATTTGAATGCAAATGTTAGTTCGTGGTCTCATAGCCTTTTCTGAAGAAATCTATGTTACAGTCTCCAGCCAGCCTGCCCAGAAAATCTATTAAAGATTTTCCACTTTTTAAGTTATTCTCGATAATCTACTGTGTTGAATCTTGTTAACATTGTATTTGAGTGTGTGAAATATAAAAACAGACGTAATTCCCATCCAACTGTTTAACGCTTTAGTTGAAATTAGGCTCAGTTTGATCTTTACTATTTTTCATGGAACTTGTAAATTATTTTCTAAGTTTCAACTTTTTTCTTTTTTGATAGTCAAATTTTTCTTGGCAAAACATTTTTCCTCCCTCCACGTGACCCCTTTTTTCCATGTTTTCAATGAATTAGTTTTCCCACCATTTTGGTGGGAAAATGTTATTTTTATTTATTTTTTTGCAATAAAAAGAAATTCTATTCCCAATTGTAAAAAGATTTTTCCTTTAATTGATAATTTCAATAAAAAATAAAGTCAAACGAATACCAAAAGATCCAAATTTCAATATTTTTCAAATGAAAAATCATACTAATCAAACACAATTAATTGACAATTCCCGAAAAAATAAGTTATAAGCAATTATTTTCCTTAGAATTCGTTTTCTTTCTACCAATTTTCCATTCTTGCAATCAAACGGACCCTCGTTTGATTGAGGTGATTTCCATGAAAAATGGAAAAGAAATTCCATCTACACACAAATGACATGTTTGATTGGCCAACAATTCTTCGCAATTAAATTTCCACATTTTGGCTCACACGTGCACAATTCTTGGAATTTGAGGAATTCATTTTGCCATTGTTTTGGTGGGAAATTGTTTTCTAGCTTTTTTTAATGGACAATTTTCATGGAAAACAAAGCCAAACGAATACCAAAAAATACAAAATTTCAACATTTTTTAGGTGGAAAATTATACCAATCAAATACAATTAATTGATAATTTTCAGTAAAATGAATTCTAAACAATTTAATTTCCTAAAATTTATTTTCTTTCCACCTAAATTCTATCCTTACAATCAAACGTATCCTTAGGGTTAAACCGTTTCAATTTTGGGAAAACTGTCCTGCCACCGCCTACTTTTAAAGGCCTAGTCGTCTTTATCGCAGCCAGTATGCCAAAGTAATCTTTAGATGTATTTTTCACTTTTAGTTTAATATGAATAAACAGATGGAATTTGGTGGTTTAGTCTATCAAATTGAATCTTAATTTTTACCCACTAAAATTTATCAGCCAGAATTTACTTCCTCTTCATTAACTTCTATAGTTCTACATGTCAAACATTTCGTGCTGATACAGAACTCCACTCTTGTGCTAAAAGTGGTAATTATTTTATTTTGAATTCACCTGGGAAATATTTTATTATATTATTCATTATTATTTTACCCAAAGATCCAAAATCCAATAGCCGAAATTGCCCAGAAACTCATTATGGCTTTAGAGGTAAAAAAAACACTAGGCTTTCTTAACAATGTCCCGCAGAAACCCGTTTTGAAGTCAAGACATGGATCCTGTGGTTTTGCTGTACAGTCCCAACAATTTTTGAAAGTCCGAAGACCTCTTAGCGTACACACAATCTTATCTTACTCCAAACCTCGTAGATTTCTATGTTTAACTATTCACAAACGGGAAATATAGGATTTTTTGTAATCATTATAGTCCTCAGAAATCAGAAATCTCGGCCGCCATCGTTTTTTGTTTTCTTCAACTCCATATATTTTTTCTTGTATATATATACACACACATACATCTGCCATTTTTTATGTATTGAACATTTCTCGTAAGTTATCTTAAAATATTATGGCTCCCAAGATTACATGGAAAATTTTCCCATTCAGTTGTATCAAGGCCAAGAGCCTGCCTACAGAATCCAGGTGTAAAGTGTTGAAACAAGATTATGTCCAAAGGTTATCACTTGCTGATATAAGTGATCCCGGCTCGCCGCTTTCTGCAAGTGATCTCTCTAATTCTGTCATTGCATCAAATCTTCACATTTTCACTCTGGCAGAACTTAAAGAGATTACAAATGACTTTTCATCAAGTAATTATCTTGGCGAAGGAGGATTCGGGCCGGTGCACAAGGGATTTGTTGATGACAAGTGTAGGCCGGGAATGGAGGCTCAGCCTGTTGCTGTTAAGTTACTTGATTTGGACGGCACACAGGGCCACAGGGAGTGGATGGTGAGAACTCTAACAATCTTTTAATTATCCTTTTTCTCTTTTCACTATTTTTGTTCCAATACATAATCTTGTTTTATGTTTGTAGACTGAAGTCGTCCTTCTCGGGCAACTAAGGCACCCCCATCTTGTGAAATTGATTGGATATTGTTGTGAGGATGAGCACAGGCTTCTTGTTTATGAATACATGGCTAGAGGCAACCTAGAAAATCAATTATTCCGAAGTAAGTTTACCATCTTAATTAATATATATAAGCCTCCATCTTAATGAGAATAAAGTAAAAAATTATATAGACGTTGACTAATGCAGGATATACTAGTTCGTTGCCATGGTTGACGAGGATAAAAATTGCAGTTGGTGCTGCAAAAGGCCTAGCATTTCTTCATGGCGAAGAGAAACCAGTGATATATAGGGATTTTAAGACTTCAAACATACTGCTAGACTCTGTAAATTCTCTTCTTCTCTAGTATTTATATTTATGCCTTGCCTTCTTTTACCATTATCTAATCAAAATCTTTGTTTATTTACCAGGACTATACAGCTAAGCTTTCAGATTTTGGGCTAGCAAAGGATGGTCCGGACGAAAATGAAACTCATGTGTCAACGCGTGTCATGGGCACCCATGGCTATGCAGCACCTGAATATGTTATGACTGGTAAGATACTCAATTGTTGTTGTTTGATAATTCTGAAGACAGATTTCACGTAGAATAGGCCAAGTG
The DNA here is from genome assembly GCA_903798255.1 of Fraxinus quadrangulata. Taxonomy (NCBI): domain Eukaryota; kingdom Viridiplantae; phylum Streptophyta; class Magnoliopsida; order Lamiales; family Oleaceae; genus Fraxinus; species Fraxinus quadrangulata. Next base: position 145,364 of record CAIGRB010000060.1, on the reverse strand, counting down.
TCATACCACATCGATTCCTTATTTCTATTGTGTATTTTGTGTAAAATCAAATCTCGAGGCTTCCCACACAATGAGTGGTATCAGGGCCCGACAATTGTCAACCAAGAAATTTCCTTATTGGATTGTTTCGAAAATATGACTCTAAATCTTGTATCTTCTAGGTCACTTGACGACGATGAATGATGTTTACAGCTTTGGTGTGGTTCTGTTAGAATTGCTCACTGGGAAACGGGCAATGGATAAGAACCGTCCTGCTAGAGAGCAGAATCTGGCGAAGTGGGCAAGACCTTTTCTGAAGGATCCTCATAGGCTAGATAGAATAATGGATCCAAGACTTGAATGTCAATATTCAATTGAAGGCGCCAAGAAAGTGGCCGCATTGGCTTTTCAATGCTTGAGCTACAACCCTAAATCGAGGCCCACGATGAATAAGGCTGTGAAAATCTTGGAGCCTGTCTTGGAATTAAATGATATCCCAGTTGGTTCATTTGTGTATATTGCTCCCACAGAGTGTAAACTAAAAGAGAGTGATCCAAAGGAAGTACAACATAAAGAAATTAATGAGGGAAAATTGCAAGAAATTGGGAATGAAATCAATCAAGAAAAGGAAGAAAGAAATAAAGAGAGAGGGCACGATCAGCGACGAAAAGGTTATAGGCATATGCATAGACTAAGGTCTCGTGCTGTCTATTCTGATACAGCTCTATACAAAACCATAAGGAATGAAATGAAATCTCCCAAATCTAGACGGTGTTGAGCTGGAACAACATGTTCTATTCTCATTATGAACACAACAGGGCAGTGACACAAACATAATAAATAAAATGTCTGAGGTACTGAGTTTAAACAAGGAAAAGTTGTGATCAAATTTGTTTTAAATCTTCTATTCTTCTTTACTTTTTTCTTTCAACACTCAAAGTTTGTTGGCTTAATGTTATGTTCCCAGCTTACTAAAATTATTTGTCTAAATCTAATAAATGGGGGTAATAAAAATAAATTATCAAAAACTAAAAATAAAAAATTAAACGAGATAATAAACGGTGTCCTGCCCCACCCCGCCTTGCCTTAAACAGGTAACGGGGCGGGGAATCGCTTGGCGGAAAGGGGGCAGGAGAGGTTTCCCTGCCCCGCCTCGTCCCGTTGCCATCCCTAACCATGATCTTATAAAGAATTCAATTGTTGATTCTTACAAGCATCACTTCCCCTTTTTTTTGCTTATTTGGCTGTTTTCATGCTATGTTTGATCCGACACAAATAACGTGTTTAGTAAAAGAAAAAGAACAGTAACATTTGTGCAAAATTTGAAATCATTATTGAAAGTTCTAAAATCTAGATTAATTAAAAATTAATTTAATTAACTTCTTGAAACTCTGATCAGACAAGTAGTCAGAACTGGTTAATATTAGTTTTAATGGTTTTCACTTGAACTTGCTAGTTTATACTGAGTTTGCGACCACAGTTTGATAAATACGAAAATTAGCTAACAAAGTTGAACACGAATACCAGATGATATAACGTCGTAAACCTTGAAGGGAAACATTCAAGACTCTCATGCTACGGATCAAACAATTCACTAATAATTTTGATAAAAAAAATACAACAATATTAGATTTTTGCATCTACAAAATAACAATCAAAAGAATTAAGAATAATTTCCCTTTGTTTCTTCTTCTTTTGACTAATTGATGAAGTGAAATCAAATTCGTGGTCCTGACTTCATCACCACTTCCCTATTATACTTGGTCTCAACCACCACTCGAATTAAGAACAAGCATTCTTAACTTCACGCCAAATAACTTGGTCAAAAGACGGGATTGTTACTAGAGTACCAATTTATTTTTTGAATTCTTCAGAGGTTTGAAGAAAAAGTCTTTACTTTAAAAGTATCAATGAAGCATCATGTCTTGTACTATATCTTGAACTCGATCGAGCCTCAGCTTTTAAGAATAAGGGCAAAAACTTGATTTCAAAACTTAATTCGTATCTTGATTTCTTACATTACTTATAGGTAAAGTAATCATCAAAAAAAGGAATTAATTCTTACCTAACAATCTACAATAAAAGTGGTAAGAAAATCAGTATAAAATACTAATTTTTTTTTCTAGATTTGTACAAGGCCAATATAAAGAAACATAAAGTTAATTTATCATATCCTTTTATTTTCATTTAAGACAAATCTGAAAATATGTTAGCTGCACTTGTATATTACGAAATCAGATCATATTGTATAAGAAAACACAATAAAAATCACAGCTCAAATATTCTGGACGAATCTGCTTACGATCCCAATTAGTCATGACTCACTACCGCCTAACCTTTGCATTTATCTCAATGTTTGACAATTAAAAATCATATATACATTAAGAAGCTCAATATATAAGAGATGTAAAAACAACAATCCCCCCCTTTAGCTTGACTTAATTAAAAAATCTGTCACTCAAATTTTTAATATCAGAATGTGTGATAAATGTGAGCGTGATCAAATTCTCTACTAATACACCCCCAAAGCAATAACTCTCCCTAGCCAACACATCCAACACAATCACATTACAGCACAAAAATTAATCAATATTGCTACACATACATTCTAGTTGACGTTCTATTTTATATTGTATCATGTGACACACAATTTTACCATTGATTTCTCCCACACTCAAAACAATCAACGGTCTCGATTTTGCCACATATTCGTATGTCGTCCAAGTTGTACATTAATAATGTACAAGCAGCACAATTTAAAATTAATTACTGCTCTCTCTTTTTGTAATACTAGTAAGACGCACGTGCATAGTTGACTATATTATGACGTAAATATTAAAAAATAATAATTTTGTCTTAAGCATTAGTTACGTTAAACTTAAAACACTTGAAATGATGGTAGGTGACAAAAATAATATTAAGAGATTTGATTTAAAGCTTATTTTCTAGACTTTGACATTGGAATGAGATTGAGATTGAAAAGAAGCATAAATAATCACGATTTTACGTTTCACAATTAATGTAAAATTATTTTGATATTTAAAATTTATCGATCACATATTTATCATGACCGTACTTCAACATTTCCAACAAATTTTAAATCGCTTAAAACGAATATTTATAACTTAAAATACTGAATCAAACGTAAATTAAAAAAAAAAAAGGGCTTAGCCGAGCCGAGCCGAGCCCCGAGCCCAAAAAAGAAAAAAATCCCAAAAACGA
>CAIGRB010000060.1:130203-141439 GCA_903798255.1 Fraxinus quadrangulata | reverse complement strand
AAAAAAAAAAGACTTTGCCTAGTCGAGCCGTCAAACTATTTGGTCTGTAAACAGTAAACAAAACTAATCAAATATTAAAAAAAATTAGCCTAGTCGAGCCGAGCCGAGCCGAGATAAAGCCATTCGGCTCGGCTCGGCTCGACTTACGGCTTATGAATTGTAGAAACAAAAGTCACTCTTTTATTTATGATGAGAGTGATAGATAAGAAATAGCCAAAGTGATGGAAGGATGGAGAAAGATAAAGAAACCACGAGTAGCGGTATGCTTAGTACAATCATCCCTAAATAAGTTAGAAGTGCTAAAAAGTCAGAACCAATCAAGTTGTGGACTTATTGGATTTCTTTGCACCAGACTTGGAGGAATCGCCACTTCTCTTGCGTTTTTGCAAGAGCAATGGCAGCAGCAGTCTGACCTGGAGCAGTAGTCGAACTAGACAAAAGTGTCACACCACATCAATTCGTTATCTCTGTTATGAGTTTTTCCAAGTCATCCCCCACATCATCATCAAGTCAATGGATGAACTGAATATGAACGCCACGTGGAGGATGAACTGGATTCATCCTCCACGTGGTGACGAGCTGATTTCACCCTCAGCCACGTATCGGACGAACTGATTTCGTCTCGCTACGTGATGGACGAACTGATTTCATTTGCCACCCTTGCGGATACAAAGCCCCGCAATCCGCATCACTTCGTCGCAACCAAAACTAAGTCCAACGTGATGACATCCAAAATGCGATTATCACTCCTGCCACAATCGCTCCACTTCAACTCTGCGTTACTAGAAGATCTTTCATGGAAAGATCTCAAGAATCAAATCCTTATGACTAATTGGTGGGACGTATGATAGACTCTAAAATGTCGAGTAACGCCTTACAATGTCAGAGAGCATTAAATGAACCGCCTACCTATGGATTGAAGAATTGACACTTAGGATAGGATGGTTTGCCCTAGATTCAAGATCATGTGTTCCACATCCAACGATTCCTCTCTTATTCCCTCACTATAAATACCCACACTTCCACTATAGGAAAGGGTTGGTCCCTGAAAAGAGATAGAAAAGAAGACATTTTTGCATTATCTGTACACACAAGCCACCATTAAAACAAAACCACGTTCCCGTGACTACCACCGGACATCTTAGTTCCGATCAATTAACTTACTAACTTGACTGTCAGAGTTCTCACGACCGCTTTCACCCCCATCGGAAAAGGCCACGAGCGACTAATGGTGTGTTACTTCATGCAGGAAGGAGCTCACGTGGACGTATTATGTTGGCCATGTATTTGGGTCATTTTTTGGGGTCAACAATCTCTATTGTGTATATTGCGTAAAATCAAATCTTGAGGCTTCCCACACAATAAATGGAATCAGAGCCCGACAATTGCCAACCAAGAAATTTCCATACTGGATTGTTATGAAGATATGACTCTTAAACTTGTATTTTTCAGATCACTTGACAACGATGAATGATGTTTACAGCTTTGGTATGGTTCTATTATAATTACTTACTGGGAAACGGGCAATGGATAAGTATCGTCCTGCTACAGAGCAGAAATCTGGTGAAGTGGCAAGAAATTTTCTGAAGGATCCTCATGAGCTAGACAGAATAATGGATCCAAGACTTGAATGTCAATATTCAATTGAAGGCGCCAAGAAAGTTGCTGCATTGACTTTTTAATGCTTGAGCTACAACCCTAAATCCAGGCCAGCAGTGAATAAGGCTGTGAAAATCTTGGAGCCTGTCTTGGAATTAAATGATATCCCTGTTGGTTCCTTTGTGTATATTGCTCCCACAGAGTGTAAACTAAAAGAGAGTGATCCAAAGGAAGTACAACACGAAGAAATTAATGAGGGAAAATTGCAAGGAAATTGGAATGAAAAGCAATCAAGAAAAGGAAGAAAGAAATAAAGGGGTATAAACGAGAAGGTTATAGGCATATGCATAGACCAAGGTCTCGTGCTGTCTATTCTGATACAGCTCTATATAAAACGATAAGGAATGAAATGAAATCTCCCATGTCTAGACGGTATTGAGCTGGGAAAACTTGTTCTATTCTCATTATGAACACAACAGGGCAGCAACACAAACTTCGTAGATAAATTGTCTATGAGGTACTGAGTTTAAACAAGGAAAAGTTGTCATCAAATTTTTTTCCAATCTTCTATTCTTTTTTACTTTTTTCTTTCAACATTCAAGTCTGTTGGCTTAATGTTATTATGTTCCCAGGCTATGTTTGATCCAGCACAAGTAACGTGCTCTGTAAAAGAAAAAAGAGTAACATTCGTGCAAATTTGAAACCATTATTATTAAGACGAGTACTTGTCCTTGCAATGGTTGTCCATACAGCTCAATCTTAACAGAAATAACTCAGATATGATCAATTAATGTCTTTGTTGACGACGATGACATAGCATCAATGGCACATCCCAATGGCCATGATGCTTCAACTTGGGAATTCTTGTAATTCACATCTTTAACCACAACAACCTGCTGAGAGGCATCCAGATCTGTCCAATAAACATTTCCAAATCAAATTATGTTGTATTCGTACAATTAATGTCATCTTTTGACAGTGTTAATAGCAATTGCAACTCACCAAATCCTTCCATAAGCAACGTGTAAATGTATACAAGATCCATGCACAAATACGGTATACTGTCCTTTTGCACGTTAGGAAATTCAGATAAAACGTTGCTAACTTTAGTTGCACATGCCCTCTTTGCTGTGTCTTTGTAAGCATTCACAAGAATTCTTCCAGCAGTGGCATTCTGTTTCAGAATTCCAGACTACATAGGGATGGAAAAAATAAAATTAGTAAGCAATTAGAGAAAATAGATAGATCCGATTGCTGGAATAATTTTGCCAATAAAACTGAAAAATTAATTCCGTACATCCAGTGCTGTCCAGTAAAAAGACGACGAAAGATACAAATTCTTCTCGCCATCTCCACCTCCACCATTCCAAATCCCATCGAATGTGCAACTGTCATATTTGCATAGTGCATTGATTTTAAGGGCCTTCCTAGTTAATATCTGACATCTTTTCATATTTGTACCAGTTCGAGGAGCTGATACTTTATAAACAACTCCTCCATATGTGTAGGTACCTTAAAAAAAACAACATATTATCGTCATTTTCTTCAATTTTTTTTTCTTTTAAAAATATGTAAACACGAAGAGCACCGATGGAGATCGGGAATATATACCAACGTATCCCTCCAAAATGCATGGATTCGTAGAGTTTCGAGAGGCCTTAAAAATCTCAGCTCGAGCTGCCTTGCTACCGTATTTCAAGTAACTATGTAAGCGTTACATAGAAATACATACACATTAGTATCACAAAATGGATTTTGGAATCATTAAATCCTATTCTCAAAAAGCTTTATAGAACTGTGAAAGATACCTGTGAACATAGAGGTTGTAATTTGTTCCCTTGAGATTCTTTTGCAGCAGGTAAGTTTCATTTGTTGCTACCTGGGGAGCCTTTGCTGCATTTTCATCCGAGATTGCATAGGCCATTTGTACAGATCCCCCTCCAAGATCAATTGTAGCTACTGTTTCAGCATAATTTTTTCCCAGGGTATTTAATAAGTAGTTTATGGTCACCTGCATATCAACAAGGAAAAGATCACATGAATTTTAGGATGAGTGAATTCATTAATAATAAGTAATTCAGCCATTTTCAGGTGAATCTGATCGAAAAATGAGATGTTGAAAATGATGAAAATATATAACTCAACGTACCCACATATAAGTTCCTTCCTGGACTCCGTCAAGAATAGACACCCAGTCATGCTTGTATTTCAGGTTGCCTTCATTCTTGAATAAAGTTCTTACCTGTTATAAGAAAACTACCGTCAAAACTCTAAGCCAATAATACTTTTGGTACTATATATATAAGAGATAAATTGAGAAGAAAAATGATTTACGTACCGCGTCCAAAATTTTTTCAGCTGCATCACCTTGTACCAATCTCAGACCTGCAGTTGCCTGCACGCACACATATATATATTGAACTAGAGATTCGGTGTTAAATTAAGAAGGTAAAATGAAGTGTCAATTGAAGTGCTCATTTTTCATGTATATATATCTGACCCCAAGTCTTGCTGGTGTGTCCGGCTGCAACTCTATTGGAACAACAGCCTCGGCTTTCTCCAGGAGGGGTCGTAAAGAGCTCGCGGCTGCCTGAGGATCGGCGGCATATGAACTCAGACCAGGCTTTGTCTGCAACAAAGTATAAAATGAAGTAAAATTACGTACCTGCAGCTGAATATTTAAACTGAAAAAACAATGAAAGATTTGAGGATAAATAACCAAAATTTAGCTTAGGTGACTGATGTGTGACCGTAACGAAGGTTTAAAACCTAAGTCCAAGAATTGTGTTATTTTTCAAAAATAATAATATTGAAGTCCGTTTAGTGAACATAGATTAGGTAAGAACATACCGATACATAGAGCTCAAGCTCATTGCCAATAGGAAGGAGATCTTGGTTTTGGTCGAAGCGGAATACATGTACTCTGCTCCCGGTACTTCCAGCATCGAATATGACAGCATACCTGTCCGAGTCATGACCAATGAGGACACGGCGAAAAGACGACTTGTGTCGGTGATGATCAGCGTGGGAATGATGACCGGAGTAGGACAGTGAACCGATGGGTAAGATGAAGAGCACCATGAAGAGGAGGCCATGTCCTGCCGCTTGCTTCGTCATTTTTCTCCTCGTCCAATTCCCTATATTAAGAATGCGTTAGAATATCATACAGCATGAAGTGACTAAATTTTACAATCACTGGGTATGCATTTAGTTAGATTCATATCTTGAAATTAAAAGCTAATAATTTGCCACATACTCGAATTATTCTTCCAAAACTAATTAACCAAGAAACCAAATATGATTTTTTTTTTTTCTTGAATTATATTATCCTCTCAAAGTTAAGCAACAGGCCCGCAACTATGGAAATGAACAAGAAGAAATGTTAGAGATCAACTAAGACTACCTTGTCTGGTTGAGTAGTCTTGAGATGCAAAATGTACACTTGGTATGGTAAATATTTATACAGGCGAGCCCTGACCAATTCCAACCAATAATGCAATCTCAATATGAAAAAGGATCCAAGATAAAACTCGTTTTACCAGCACGGAACATTGTTTTTTTTTTTTTACTATGTGCATGATTCATGCAAATGTTAAATATTTATATTTTCATAAAATATATCCACCTAACATGGATATTAGTTCTTTATCCCTTCACGCATTATAGAAATGCGAGGAAAAATTATATAAATTCTTGTTGTTGGCTTTTCTTAATTGGAAACGTTATAGACAATATCTGATATGGATACGGTTCTCCCTGACAATTCAATTTTGCAGATTAAATAGTTGAACGACAGTCTCTCCCAAGATATACAAAGATGTTCTACTGCTATACAACTCATATATCTAGTCAAGGTAACCTTTAGTTTCAAGGTGGTTTGGTCTTATAGTTGAGTAAAACTATTTTGCCTTCAAAAAAGTTATGGCGCCGTTAAGAGTTTGTTCGATACGCATTATTTCTGAAGAATACATTTTAGAATAGTAGATCGATAGAAAATGCGTGGTTAAAATATAAAGTAAAATTTTGAATTTATGTATAATATTATTTTATTGAAAATTTTGTGATTAAAAAGAAGAGAGAAAAAATGAATTTTAAAAATAATGTATATCAAACAAGGGCTAAGTCTCCGCAAAAAAATTCAAAAACTTGATATCTAGTGAAATTTCTTTTCATCATCATCATCATATAATAGTTGCATTAAGACTGAACCAAATTGAGACAAAATACCAAAAAATAATGAAACCAGTATAATTTCTGTCTATCTGGGAACTAAATTGTAAAGATTTACTTTCATACTCTTTAGTATTGAAGCCATAGGAGTTCGCTTTGGTCTAATGTTTGAAGAGTTCATTATATATAAACACGCGATCAATGTTAGTACAGTGAAAACTCTCGTTGAAGGGATCTACGTATGTAAATATCGCTAATTAAAGCAATCGAAATTGGTAAAAATAATGCTATATATACGCCGTATTAGGCATTACATTACATTATCATTAAATAATAATATTATCTTATCCTGACAGTAACATGTGTTTAATGTTTAAATTGTAATCTGGTCCCTTAAGTATAAAATAAGCAAGATCGGTAGTAGGTTTCTTGGAAGGATAAGAAGAATTTGTGAGGACACACTATGAGCAATTTTATATAATAGTTAGTGAACATCGAGAGATTCTGCTTAATTAATTAAGATTAGGAGTAGGTTTCTTGAAAGGATAAGAAGAATTTGTGAGGACACACTATCAGCAATTTTATAATATAATTAACATTTTAATATAATAATTAATGAGCATCGAAATTCGATTTTGCTTGATTTATTTAGGCGCGACACGTGAATCACTTCTTTACAAAGATTGCGAGGAAGATACGAACTTGTATTGTATATAATATATGCACGCTTATTGGCATCTCAAGGCTAAGAATATAAATTGAGGAGATTTTTTATTATTTTATAAACACACATGTATCGACTAATCGGGGAGGTCAAAGAGCATTCGGTGATATGTTGGCACTTGTGAAATTTGACGTTAATTGTAACATTTTGAAATTTGAGTAACCCTACATGTGTTCTAACTGAGATATCATAGCTATTGTTATACCGTTGAAAAAGGTAATCGACCTTTAAGATCTCTCCTAAGCGGTTACCTTTGGAAAGGCGCTAAACAGACCTATAGTTTCGCCTTTACGCCTTCTTATAAATGTAAGTAATTATATAATTTTGATAAGATATTTCCAGCTAACGAGCATATTCTTTTATCTTTGTTCGGTCAAATCAAGACAGAAGGGGCAGGTAGGGGGGTGGGGACAACAAGAATTTCCCAAAAATATTTACCCTTTCACTTGAGAAGTCTTGTCGGTAGGTGGCCGTATTAGGCAACTTGCTGCAATGATTTTTGTAAAATTTGTGGTTTGCAGTGATATTGTTTGTGATAATTAAACATTTGTTTATCTATTATTAATTTAAAATTATGTTTGTTACACTAAAATTTTTCACTACACATTTATCTAAAAAAAATATTATACACACAATATTTTTCAAAAAATATTATTGGAATATGACATTTCAATCTTTTCACGTGGCATAAATTAATTCAAACCATGTGTTTCACGGTCCCGGCCTTTCGCAGCTAATCCAATAATGCGCATTTGAAATGACTAAAAAGAGCTATTACACGACAAACTCTGCAAAAGGAGTGGTTGGTTCAAGTCTACACCAATCATCACTTCAATATTAATTGTCAACTTATCATCAAACGGTGTCAAGTCTACTTTTTTTACAAGGATTTTGCTTACTTGGAGTAATAAATAATAGCATTGAGTAGGTGAGTGAGATTTGACGTTAATTATTTTAACACAATGACGATATTTTGAAATTTGAGTAATTATTATCATAAAAAATAATTTAATAACTGCTGTATATTTAGAGTCCATTTGATCTATATTATTTCAAACTATATAATAAGAGTAATAGTAATTTTTAAAAAATATATATAATTTTTAAAAAAAGGATTTTTTTACATTATTTTATTAAAAATTGTATGATTGATAAAAAGATGGAAAAAAATGAATTATAACTTAATGAGAAATAATGAGAGCCAAACGGGGGCTTATTCAAAACTTTGGTTAATATTATTTAACCCTATGTGTTTTTTTTTTTTTCCTTTCACTCGGGTGTTTGAGTTTCGTCTAACCAATCTTGAGGAGTGGCGGCATTCTCATCTGATTTGTCACTCTGATAAATCTGAATGCTTCACAGATTATACACACTTGTGCCGTATATTCGAGAATCGATTGTCTTTCATGTGGATCTGCTTTTATGACGTGTGAACATGACCTCTAGGGGGTTAACAAAGCGCACCATAATTTTGCCACTATAGAACATCTGTCTTCTAACAAAAAAGTTGCATTCCAGTTATCGTGGAGATTCGAACCTCGAATACTCCGTAAAGAACTCTCTTACTTATCACACCGTGCCATGCTCGTGGAAGCAATCTGACATGTGTTCTGCGTGAGAATAACACTGTTTATGGATGTAAGTAATTATATAGATTTCATAACATATTTCCAGCTAACGAGCTTATTCTTTATCTTTCTTATTCCCCACAAGATAATGGCATGGCTATTCTACTTTAGGATATAAAAAGGAAGTGTTTTTTTCTTTATAGGTGATCAACAGGAATGTCAATAATAGCGAAAGAAAAACCAATAAATTCCTCCTTTATTTGAATTTATAAAAAATCGTGTCAATCAGGACAGAAGTGGGTGTGCATTATTGTTGTTGGATTATGAAAAAACTTACAGAAACGAAAGTTTTCAAAATAAAGACAAAGATGTGGACCCCACATTTTTAAATAATATTTAAATCATGTGGGACCCACTTTCGTGTGACTGTTCTGTGAAATCTCTGGCAAATTACAGTTCTGGTAAAATGGAATTATTCAAAAATATCTACCCTTTAACCTGAGAAATCTTGTCGGTACGTGGCTGTACTGGGTAGCGTGCTGCAATGATTTTTTTACATTTTATGGTTTGTAGTGATATTTGATAATTAAAATGTAGATTTTAATAAAATTAATGAAATGTGTGATTAAAAATTTATAAAATATATGATTAAAATAATTATTAATTTAAATTAAATTAAAAATATGAATTTTAATCATAATAAAACAGGGCCTTAGTCACTTAATCATAATTAAAATATGAATTTTAATCATAATAAACCATAATTAAAATATAAATTAAATTCAGGTTTCATTAGGTGGGCCTTGGTTAGACTGTAGGTGCAGAGCCAATGGGCAGAATCAGACGACAAAATTAGTAAGGGGAAAAATTCATATCTACCAGACAAGGTTTCATTACCTTGGCTTGGGCTTTGACCATTGACGAAATTACTCTTATGCCCTCCAAAATGTTGCGAGCCTGTAAATAAATTCTATGCATTGTTTTGAGTCTCTTTTCAAAAAGAAAAGTAACACTATTCCATTCACTAATCTGGTTTTGCAATGCTATCATTGTGAGAAATGATGTTATATCTTAAAATTCGATTCACATATGCACTTGACATGTGACCTATGACCTAATTCAATAATGTGTGAACAAATCTCTTGAATCCATGACCTGTGACTTAAATACTTTGATATGTGCCCTTGTTATATGTGATCGTGATCTGATCCAATGACTGGTCAATATTTTTTTTTTAATCTGTGACTTGATCCAATTGCATATGACTAAATCTCTTGAATCTGTGACGTGATCTATGCATTTTGACATATGACCCGCGCATTTGACAGGTCACATATTCAAAAGATTTGGTTACAGAAACTCAATTGGTTTTAACCTACACAGTACTCCACCAATGACAGTCACCACATCCATCTTCATCTCCACACGACACTACAATTACCACCCCGACAAAAGAAAACCCCAAACCTATCGACGCATTAATTGAACGTATCTTTTTTTTTAAAAAAAATTCCCTCAAAGAAAGACGAAAATGTCAAACTTACAAAATCGATCAACGTCAATTCATCGGAAACTAAATAAAAGGAAAAGAAAGATGGAGTTGGAGAGCGTTGGGAGTTTGGTGATGCTCGAAATACTCTCAAAATAGGGTCCATAAGATGTTGCGTCGGAAAGAGATTTCACGTTTGGGCCTCCAATGACTCCCTTTGGACCAAATTCTGTTCCCTTGATCTTATGAAACCCCTCTATGAAAACACTATGGTATCTTCGGTGCCGTCCATGTCTCCGACACTGTCCTTGTGTGCAGCAGGTGAGGATAGAGAGAGGGAGATGAGAGATGGAGAGAGGGAAATGATTTTTAGGGTTCAGATTTAATACCTGGTTTATGTTTAATTAAACTTAATACCTGATTTTAGAATTATTATCTTTAAATACTCGTGGTGGTGTAATTTCCACAAATTCATATCTACCATACAAGGTTTCATTACCTGGGATTGGGCTTTGACCATTGACGAAATTACTCTTGTGCCCTCCAAAAAGTTTCGAGCCTATAAATAAATTCTATGCATTGTTTTGAGTTTCTTTACAAAAAGAAAAGTAACAGCATTCCATTCACTAATCTGGTTTTGCAACGCTATCCTTGTGAGAAATGATGTTATATCTTCAAAGACAACTGTTAAACTATGTCGGTTTCACAATTGTTTTAGGTTCATATTTCATTAATGAAAATAAACTAGGCATAAGTCCTAATTTTCGTTATGGCAAGCTTTATTCTAAGTGATTGAACACTCCAATACCGTTGATTAATTGATGCAATAGACTAACGATGTCGTGTGGATCAAATGGATGGATATGATGGAAACAAGATCCAATATTTGATGAGTAATTTATCTCTTTATTTTATTTTATGTTCTTTTTCAATTATAAGACATTAAGTAAGGGTATTTTGTTATTGTGATTGTTCTTCATAGGATTTTACTATTTTAAAAAAGAGTTAAGATTTTGGTGTAAGTTGTTTTGATTAATGAAAGTTGAAGTTTGAAGCATTTTCTCTAATTATTTATTGGTCATATTTCAGCATTTATCGTTATTTCTTTGTAATCAACTAGATTCGACCTTTCTTCGATGTGTTTTCTCACTTCGAATTGAATCATTAAATAAGAATTTTTTTTTTCTTTATCAAATAAGCACTAAGCCAATACTACTTATATCAGTAAATATAAAAAAATCTTAGTACGTACTTGGTGCCATCAAATTTACATGTCTAACATGTTAAATTAGTTATAATTATACATCCATGTATATCTAATCTCTATTTCGACTCATATCGACAACACTATTAAGAGCGCCTCTACATGTTACATCGAAACCAGAACTGGGTGCAAGCAGCTCATATGGTAGAACCCCAGTATCACATCTATATATCTTAGCTTTGAATCCACATTTCTTTTATCGATTTCCTTTTCTATCATTCTATCCATCAAAACGTGTTGGAACTTGCTTACATGAATGTGAATGGATCCGACATCTGTTGTCCGCGTTATCTTTGCAAAAAGTGATGTCAACAATTATCATAAAAAAATAACTTTAATGACCGCTGCATAATTATTCAAAACTTCAGTTATTATTAACATAGTTAACCGGACGCATGATCCACATGAGAATAACACGTTTA